>CAJQZJ010001064.1:680964-712829 GCA_907164525.1 Lophiomys imhausi
TCTCACTTACCTTTGCTCTTGTGGTGCAGCTCGAGTGCAGGCTGGATCCCTGATTTTTTTTTATCAAAGAACTAGCAATTCAGTGGAGGAGGAACACATGATTAAATAAAGGATAATGTTTGTTAAAGAAAGTCTCTACATATTTCAACAAGACTGTGTTGAACACGTTTACTATGCTCAGGAAAAGTTCCATAGGCATGTAGGGTTTTGGATATCATAGAGTTTACGTTCTGCTGATATAAGGGCCAGTAAGTAATCAAAAGTATAGATAAAATAATCTATATTCTTTATGTTATATCATAGATATTTTTATTTTATAAATATGATTGTAAGAAAAACTAAACAGCAAAAATATATAGACTGATTGGTATTCCTTAAACTATGTCAGAATTATTTATATTAGTTTTGTATTTTTGTCATGTATCTATAGCTTCTTACTAATAAAAAGCAAGAAAAACAAACAAATAAAAGACAGTTCATATGAATGCAGAAAGAGATGGAAGACTCTAAAAGCTAAGAATTAAGGCACTGGTGAGTGAATAAGGGAAATGAGTTTTTTTTTTGTTTTTGTTTTTTTGTTTTCGTTTTTTCGAGACAGGGTTTCTCTGTGTAACCCTGGCTGTCCTGGACTCACTTTGTAGACCAGGCTGGCCTCGAACTCACAAAGATCCACCTGCCTCTGCCTCCCGAGTGCTGGGATTAAAGGCGTGCGCCACCACCGCCCGGCTGAAATGAGTTTTTTTAATACTTTATTTTTTTATTTCTTCAGGTTACATTTCAGTCACAATCCCTTCCCTACTCCCCCTTCCTGTTGCACCCTTCCACCCTCTTCCCCCCAGCAGCTTCCCCTTTCAGTCCAACAAATGGTTCCTTCTCTTATAACAGTAAATACTATACAAAACAACAGAAATAAATACGCCACATTTATGAGAGTTAAATGTCCCAGCTTACATTCCCAATGTCCAGTCCATACATATTTGGCCCCTGACTTTAACATTCTACCATCTAACCATCTCCATGAGTTTAAAGTTCTATATCTGACTCAGCTTTCATACTAACTTGCATCACTATTAAAAACATCTTCTTAGATCCAGAACACCCACTTGATACCTAAACAGCTCAAAATTTAACTATGAGTCTCTAGCTATCTATTCTTCAACCACCTCAGAGACCTGAGAGGGATAAATATATCTGATTATGTAGAAAGTGCAGGGCCTGCATCATCCAAAACTAAGAAATGACATATCAGTGGCTGCCTGGACAGTTCCCGTTTTCTCTCCATATGTTACAGCAACAATCTTCAGCCTTTTGGTCACATTTCTCAGACAGACATTGACTGCAGAGCAGGAATTATGAAGGACTTACCTACCCTGTCTTGGCAGAGCTAGGCTGTCGACTTCCCTGCTACCAAGTTTTGTCCTTTTTGGACAGCAGTCTGTCTACAGTTGAAGCAAGGGGTTTTTCATGCCAAGAGATAGGCTTGCCACTAATTCAACCATCTTACACTGGAGATTCTTTGATGCTCATCTTCTACTTGGAGTAGAATAGGGGGTGCTGTCAGGAGCTGATATGTCTCAATATCAAAAAAAATCTTAATTTAAGAAAACATCTTTGAATGCCATATTCTGCAGATCTCTTGGGGTTTTTGAAGATGCCCTATCTATCTCTTGTATTTAGATAAGCCAATGTTGCTTGTCTCTTAACAACTTGATTTCTGAGTAGCTTAGAGAATATCTGTAATAGACTGTCATAGTAGCTAACAAAATGACACGCTTGCGTGACTAGGAGTTTGTATTTCTTAACTATCCTAAACGGTTTAAGACGGTTGGTATCAAGAGGCCAGAGCTGCACATTTCATTTTTAAGTATCACTAGTACAATACCTTTAAGAAATGTTGCCTTTAATTTTGTATCAATATGCAAAGATCAATACCAATGTGGCCAAATATACTCTTAATTTTGTATTAATATACAAAGATCAATGCCTATGTAGCCCAATACAATCTTAATATTATGTCAATATACAAGGGTCAATACCATTGTGGCCAACTATAATCTTAATTTTGTATCAATATACAAAGATCAATACCGATGTAGTCCAATACAATCTTAATTTTGCACAATATATAATGATCAATACCACTTTAGCCAAATATAATACTAGTTTTGTATCGCTATCCAAAGGTATAAGGGCATATTCAATAATCTGTCCCTTCTTCTTGGTCCTTCCCATACTATCTATGTCCCATTTTTCTCAAGTTGTGCACTCCTACATAGGAGGGAAAGAAGGATACAGAAAAGAAAAAGAAGGAAGTCCCTGGGTCTAACCTCCAAAAGCCATTTCACAAGACCATCCCATTTAACAGCTTGTAGTCTCTTCCCCTAAATAACAAAGTTTTCTGTTATCCATCAAATAACGAAAAAGGGAGGGGGGGAGAAACACCCTCCCCACCCTCTGGGCATGGGGCGTTGCTCTCTTAAAATGACTTCCTGCTGATTTGGGTCGTAGGAAACCTGTTTGGGGCCCGAACCAGAATGGAAAAATGGTTAAAAATGTTAGTACTATCCTTTTATTTTTTTTTAATTAAATACTTTATTTTTTTTTCTTCAAGTTACATCTCACTAACAAACCCCTCCCTATTCCCCCTTCCTATCCCGCCCTTCCACCCTCTTCCCTCCAGAAGTTTCCCCTTTCAGTCCAACAGCTGGTTCCTTCTCTTATAACAGTAAGTATTATACAAAACAATAGATATAAATATGCCACATTTATGAGAGTAAATTGGCCCAGTATACCTTCCCAATGTTCAGTTTATACCTATTTGGCCCCTGACTTTAACATTCTACTATCTACCCAACTCCATGAGTTTAAAGGTCTATATGTGACTCAACATTCATACTATCTTGCTACACACTTTTAAGAGTATCTTCTTAGATCTATAACACCCTCTTGATTCATAAACAGTTCAAAATTTAACTATAAGATTCTATCTGTCTATTCTTCAACCACCTCAGAGACCTGAGAGGGATAAATATATTTGCTTATATAGGAAGTGCAGAGCCTGCAGCTTCCAAAACTAAGAAAGAACATACCAATAACTGCCTGGACAGTTCCCATTTTCTCTCCATACATTCCAGCATCAATCTTCAGGCTTTGGGTCCTGTTTCTCTGACAGACATTTGTTGTAGAGCAGGGATTATGAAGGACTTACCTACCCTGTCTTGGCAGAGTTAGGCTGTCGACTTCCCTGCTACCAAGTTTTGTCCTTTTTGGACAGCAGTCTGTCTGCAGTTGGTGCAAGGGGTTTTTTCATGCCAAGAGAAGGCTTGCCACTAATTCAACCATCTTACAGTGGAGGTTATTCAATGCTTATCTTCTACTTGGAGTAGAATAGGGGGTGCTGTCAGGCGCTGATATGTCTCGATATCAAAAAAAAATCTTGATTTAAGATAACATCTTTGAATGCCATATTCTGCAGATCTCTAGGGGTTTTTGAAGATGCCCTGTCCATCTCTTGTATTTAGATAAGCAAATGTTGCTTGTCTCTTAGCAACTTGATTACTGGGTAGTTTAGAGAATATCTGTGATAGACTGTCATAGTAGCTAACAAAGAGACATGTTTGCATGACTAGGAGTTTGTTTTAAATATCCTAGACCGTTTTAGATGGTTGGTATCAAGAGGTCAGAACTTCACATTTTATTTTTAAGTATCTCTAGGTATGATACCATTGGGAAGCATTATCTTTAAATTTGTATCAATATACAAAGATCTATTCAATTGTGGTTAAATATACTCTTAATTATGTATCAATAACCAAGATCAATGCCTATGTAGCCCAATATAATCTTAATATTACGTCCATATGCAAGGGTCAATACCATTGTGGCCATCTATAATCTTAATTTTGTATCAATATACAAAGATCAATACCGATGTAATCCAATACAATCTTATTTTTGCACAATAAACAATGGTCAATACCACTTTAGCCAAATATGTTCAGTCCTTTTGTGCTCAGCTGTTCAGATGTCCTAAGAAGTTTGCAGAGAGAATCTGATCTTCCAGGCTTTACTGAAGTTATGGCTGGGGCAGTGTGTGGAACTGAATGATCTTAGCGATTTTTGAGTTGTTGTGGTTGTAGACTTTTGACGGAAACAGCTATTGAGGAAGTCTGGATCATCTGGGCCACTCGTCTTCTTTGGTGTCTGATTCTGTTTTCTGTTGAGATTTCCGTTGTCCAGTTGTCCCTGGATTCCTTGAATGGATGCTTTAAATCTCCTGGAAGGATAAGAACAGAGCCCTGCCCTAATCCTAAGTCTGGGACAATTACCCTTTTTTTTGTGGGGGGGGGGTCAGGTAACATTTCTCCTGAAGCAAATTTGGTTTTTTTGACAATATATAAAGTATTATCTTTCAATCTGGATTAAAGAAGAAATTATTTTGTTATTTTGGAGCTAAACAAGCCTTAGTGTATATATTTTGAGATCTCAAAGGACAATTTGTTTGTATTGAGTAGACCTTTTGTAAGTAGCTTTTAAACTTAAATCCTTCCAAATCCTATGTGTCGGTCTCTGCATTCTAATTATTGGGATCAAAGACCTGTGGTTCCCATCTGAAGGGATTAAAGATGTGCTCCACCACTCCTGGATTGAAGTTTTTCCCTATGTAGACCTTGTTTTGTATCAGGCTGACCTTGAGCTCTGAGATCTGCCTGTTTCTGTCTCTAGTGTGTTGGGATTATGGGTGTACTCTTCTTGAATGATGGGATTAAGGGTGTGCACCATCACCACCCTGTTCCATGTAACTCTAGAATTTATAAGACAACTAACTCTATAGTGCTCCCCCCGTCTCTGCTGAAGTTAAAGGCATGGACTAACACCACGCATTTCATGTATTTTACCTTAGCTCTAAGTTTTTTTGACTCTTGGAGGTTTATAAAACCAAGTTGAATGGCTGTAACCTTTATTTTATTTACAGTGTTTTAAACCTGTCACCTGCTATTTTAAAATTAATAAATTTATTTGTTTGTTGCTTCAGGTTACATCTCCATCATATTGTCCTCTTTCCCTGCTTCCCAGCCCTACCCTCCCATCCTCAACCCCCTAATCCTTCCCTCTTGTTCCTCTGGGGTGGAGTGGTCCTACATAACAGTCCCTCGCCACAGTTCAGGAGTCATATGAGGGCCAAGAGCCTTTTCATACACTGGGGGCCTATGAGGCAGTACCGCCAGTGAAAGGTGTCTCCTTGCTAGGAAGGGAAAACTAAAAAAAGACCAACAAACACACAACCCCCCCCCGAAAAAAAACCAACAACAAAAAAAGAAAGGAAAAAGAAAAAAAAAGTCTATGTCAATGTTCCTTTTGGTGTGTTGGTTGTAGTACATATATCCTGTACTATATGGCTAAAATCCTACTATAAGTGAATAGATGCCATGTGCATCCTTCTGAGTCTGGGTTAGCTCACTCAGGATGAGCTTCTCTAGTTCCATCCATTTGGTTGCAAATTGCATAATTTCATTGTTTCTGATAGCTGAGTAATATTCCATTGTATAGATGTACCACAGTTTTTTAATCCATTCTTCAGTTGAGGGACATCTGGGTTGTTTACAATTTCTAGCTATTACAAATAAGGCTGCTATGAACATAGATGAGGAGACTTCCCTATAATTCTGTGAGGAGTCATTTGGGTGTACACCCAGAAGTGGTATGGCTGGGTCCTGAGGCAAAGCTCTTCCAAGTTTTCTAAGATATCGCCATACTGACCTCCATAGTGGTTGCACAACCCTGCACTCCCACCAGCAATGGAGGAGAGTTCCCCTTTCTCCACACCCTCGCCAGCACATGCTGTCATTTGAGCTCTTTATCTTAGCCATTCTGACAGGAGTGAGATGGAATCTCAGAGTCATCTTGAGTTGCATTTCTCTGATGATTAAGGGTGTTGAGCATTTCTTCAGGTGTCTCTCAGCCATTAGGGATTTCTCCTTTGTGAATTCTCTATTTAGCTCCGTCTCCCATTTTTTGATTGGATTATTTGGTTTCTTGGCATTTAGTTTCTTGAGTTCTTTGTAGATTTTGGATATTAGCCCTCTATCAGATGTGGGGTTGGTGAAGATTTTCTCCCAGTCTGTTGGTTGCTGTTTTGTTCGAATGACAGTGTCTTTTGCCTTACAGAAGCTTTTCAGTTTCATGAGGTCCCATTTATTGATTGTTGGTCTCAGGTCCTGAGCTGTTGGTGTTCTGTTCAGGAAGTTGTCACCTGTGCCAATGAGTTCGAGAGTTTCTCCCACTTTTTCTTCTAGTAGATTTAGTGTGACAGGCCTTATGATCCACTTGGATTTAAGTTTTGTACAAGGTGATAAGTATGGGTCTAATTTGATTCTTTTACAAGTGGACATCCAGTTGGACCAGCACCATTTGTTGAAGATGCTGTCCTTCTTCCATTGTGCTGTTTTGCCTTCTTTGTCAAAAATTAGTTGGCCATAGTAGTGTGGGTCCATTTTTGGGTCTTCAATTCGATTCCATTGATCTACTGGTCTGTTTCTGTACCAATACCATGCTGTTTTTACTATTATTTCTCTGTAGTACAGCTTGAAATCTGGGATGGTGATACCTCCAGATGCTTTTTTATTGTACAGGATTGATTTAGCTATTCTGGGCTTTTTGTTGTTCCATATGAAATTGAGAATAGCTCTTTCCAGGTCTATAAGGAATTGTGTTGTTATTTTGATAGGAATTGCATTGAATCTATATATTGCTTTTGGTAGGATAGTCATTTTTATTATGTTGATCCTACCTATCCAAGAGCATGGGAGGAAATGAGTTTTTAAAGCTTTAATAGAGAAGAGGGAAAGTAGTTAGTTAGGAGTCATGACTCACTGTATACAGAAAATGCTAACCTTGTTTAAACAAAAATTGAATATATGAATGAATGGCAGAGATAGATTAAAATGATTTTTAACATGATGGATTGTCTAAGATACTATGCTATAGTTAGTAACTTTTGAATAAAATTAAGACACACAAAAACAATACAATGGTAACAAAAATATTTGTTGGATAAATTATTTTATAGAAAATATTATCTATAAGCTAGGTATAAAAGAATAACCACTCATGCTTAATGCAGAGGTTAATAAGAAGCACAAGAAATAATTTTGTACCTACCACTTATTTTTGCATTTCATTTGAATTTAATCTTGTTTCTATCATTTTATTTATTTATCATGTTTATATTACAAATGGCTAGCATTTACCAAGAAAACATACATAAAACTGTGAATCTTAATAAGTACAACGCTATGTATTTCTGGTCCTCTGTAAAAATACTCACAGTTCGTTTCTAAGGAATTTAGTTCATGAGAAGCTGTCTTAACTACAAAAATTAAAACTAACTTAAAATATGTCATTTCTGGCTTAAAAGTATGTTCTACTTACAGAGAATTATAATTCATTGGAGACAAAATAATACAACCTATAATGTATATGGCAATAAAAACCATGGAAATAAAAGTAATAAATTTGCAGAAACAATAGTATTTAATCCTACAAGGTTTGTATTATTAGCAATGAAATAGAACTCTTTTTTAAAATTTATTACTTCAAATTACATCTTGATCATAGTCCCCTCTCTCCACCCCTCCTGGTCCTATCCTCCCACCCTCTCCCCAATTTCCCACCTATCCTACTCCTCTGGAGTCAGTTGTCCCTACATATCAGCCCTCCTCAGTTCAACAATCATATGAGTGTTAAGAGCTTCCTCTTGCACTGGGGGCCTATATGGCAACTCTATTAGGGCAAGGTGTCCCACTAACAGGTAACAAGATATAAATAGAACTCTTTTGTGTTACAGAAAATAATAAAACACAAATGTAGGATTGTTTATAATTTAGAATACACAAGACCTTTTGGAGTTTCTGTGAAGCTCTGATGCCATCATCTTCATCTATTTTCATGCATCCAGTTATAAATTTCAGGTTTGCAACATGTGACTTGTCTTTTAGCAAAGTTTATCAACTGAAGTGTTTAATACCATAATGCAGTTCACTACAGGTTTGGTGCTGTATAATAGAATTCATCTTGTACATCTAGAAGTTTTGGCCCACTGAAGAGAAACTTCTATTTGCTTTATATAATTTATTATTATTATTATTATTATTATTATTATTATTGTTATTATTATACTCTTTATTTATTACATCAAGTTACATCTCTATCATAGTGCCCTCTTTCCACCCCTCCCCGTTCCATCTTCCCACCCTCTCCTCCCTCCCCCACCCTTCCCACTCCTCTGATGTGGAGTGTCCCTACAAAGCAGCCCCTCTTCAGTTCAACAGCCATATGACGCCTTATATCATTTTAAGCCTAGGAACCTCTGATTGAAATTTGGAATTATCTAAAGGCTATAGACAATGACCAAAGACTATGGGGAATTTGTTTGCATGACTAAATATTAACAGCAAGTATTTATCTGAATTTAAGCTATATATTATACATTCTTGAAATGATGTTGTTGTGAACATGGCAAGACATTTTCATATAAGATAGAAAAGAAAATATTATTTTTCAGGATGCAAAATAAGCATCTTTTTCTGTCTAATTATAATTCCAATATTGGTCAGTAATGGTAATCATAGGTGACTGAGTCATTAATAAAATCCTGACCTGGAGGAATCAGGCTTTGACTTGTAGGGTTCAACTGATAAACTTTTTCTTCAATATGGCATATTGGTTTTTAAGAGCTAAAGATTTATTGGTTTTACTGTAACGCATATGTTTGTACACAAATGTAGAGATGTGCACCATGTGCACACAGTACCCTCAGAGAGTCGAAGAGTGCATTGGATCCCCTGGAATTAGAGGTACAAGATTTTGTTAGCCACTATGTATTTGCTGTGACATGGCCCAAACCCATGTCCTCTGTGTGAACTCTTAGCCACTGAGACTTCTCTCCACCCTCTAATAATTTTTTTGTTGTATATTTAAAAATATTTTCCTCTTCTATCGCTAATATTCTTAGAGTTACAGCTCCCATTTAAAAATTATGCTAAAATTCTTTTAAGATTTTAAATTATTGTTTAGAATTAAAGTACCACTTGGACATCTCTAAACTTTATCCTGTTTAAAACTATGTTTGAAATGCTTTCAAGATGCTTAAATATGCATACACTTAATTTCACAGTGTTGACAGTCATATGAAAACTTCTAGGTTGCACAGTAAATCCATGAACACCTCAGGTGAATTTTGTTTTTCTCTAGATAATATGCATTTTAAGGTAATCTTTTCGCACAAGGTCTTACTCTGTTTCGCTCTACTTTTTTTTAACTTTAAGCATGAACCTTCACATCTTCAGCTTTTCATTTTTTTAAATTCAATTTTGAACTAAGATTACATGAATTCTGAACATGAAGTGAAAGAAATGTCAGCTTACCAGTGGAAAGGAACATGAGGTAAAATGTGCCTACATCTTTTTTGTACCTAAAAACTATGTTCATCAAGCATTATGAAGTTTGAATAAATGTTCTTGATTCAAGATACTCATTTTCTTAATATTATTAACTCATTTACATTCTAAATCATTGCTAAATTGCATGTAATTATTTTAAACTATTTCAATGTTTTTATTTAATTTATTCCCTAGTTGTAGCTAATTAACCCTTGATATTGTTAGCTAGTTCGTGGCATTCTGAAATGTAGAATGTAAAATTCTGAATGATGGTGTTAGATACTGTACAATATTCAAGATGGTGACAAGGCAGAGGGAGCTCTGAGCACAAAATTTTAATTGTATTTATTTCCAACTAGTGGTGAAGAGGCGTTTTGCTAACTAAAAATATCATACATATTTTCAATCTTCCATAAATAAAGTATCAGAATCTGGTGGTCCATATAGCCTGTAGCATCTAGAATGTAGAGTCTAGAAGTTGACCAGATTTTCATTGCAGAGATTGTTGTCATTTCACTGAATCCTAATTCTAGGATGACGTTTGCATTTGCTCCATCTTTCAGGCAAAGTGGTTGTTCCTTAATCTAGAAAGGGAGAGGGTCTAGGAGTTCCTTCCATGAATTTCAAAGGTAGTTTGTAGCTTTGTGGGATATTTTCATGTGCATGTCCATGAAAATCCTTTGAAACATGATGAATTTATGGCTTACTTTTCTAGTCATTGATGTATGTGCTATCTACATGCCTCTTACTATTGGGTGCTATATATTTATTATTAAAAGGATATTCATTTTGCAAGTGACAATTTGAAATTTTTGGTTTGTGACAACACAAAAACTGAAAATTCACAAATTGTTTTGAAATGCATGTTAGTCTAATATGTCATTTCAAGAGTAAAAATGATAACTATTTTTAAAATTTAATACATTATAATTTCAGTAGTACCATGTATGTGTAAGACATATATCACCTGCAACTCCTTTGTTATAATTAAACACAACCTCAGAATGAAGAAGTACAGACAGCAAGTTCTTGTTAATATTGAAATATGTAACATCTGAAAGAAAGAATTTTTTGTCCAGAGCTGGGTGCAGTGAGATGGTATTTTTCTGATGAAATCTGATCAAAGAGGGATGTTTATTATGTAGCAATGAAGTAGTTACTCAGTCCTCTCATATCCTCATCATCAAGCCTATCCCATTTGAACCATGATTTATCTTCTCCTCTTACAGTGGAAAACATCTTGGTAGGTCCTCCTGCCAAGCATTAATTTTAAGAAATAGAAAGGCTACTTTAACAACAATTTCTTATTGGTTCATGAAAATATATATTCTTTAAAAAATAAAAATTCCTAAGTCTTTCAAACATTTTTGTTGATTCTACTCATAAAGTGGATATACATATATATGTATATATATATACACACATATGTATATTTCTGTTATGGAATTGAAAAAATGTACTTTGGATTGGAGTCTGATTGCTTTCTTGAATTATAAGATATTTAGAAGCTATGAATTTCACCAATATCTTTATTTTAGGTAAGGTATTTTATGTTTCCTGTTACTGTGTTTTTAAAAGCCCATGATGTGTCAAAATGATTCCATTAATGGTTTCCTTGAGTCCATGCTGAATTTGCCAGCAATTTATGATTATGGAGTATGAGCATGAGTCTCATGGCCATGTTTTAAGACATCAATGCATGCACTTGTATTTGAGAAATGTAGAGCTTTTAGTCTGGCACTGAGTTTCTTCAGTTATAATTTGAAGCTTAGATTAACCATAGTAAGAAGTAGAAGCTTCAGTATAGGTTATTTGCTGTACCAGGAGTCTGCTTTCAGACTAACTCTTGAGTCACATACCACATGCGACTGATTCATATTCACTAAATATACTATCTTATTGGTATATTTAGTGCATGCTGTCCTGAAAATATGGAATATTGGGACCTTCTTTTGAGGCATGAAGGCACTGCTAGATGCTTTTATATTTTTCTCATTACAAAAAACTAAACTGTACATTGTTCCCAATAGCTGACCATACCTATTTTCCTTGACTATTAGGTTGAACAGACCTATTTCCCCTTTATTGAAGCAAAACATGATTATGTATAAATTTAATGATTATATATAACTACAGAACATCAGGCTAGTTACTTGCATTCCCTCTTGTGTTGAGGAAGACTAGAGGAAGATCATTTCTTATACATATTATCACAAAAGAATCATTGATCTTTGTCTTTTAGAAATATTATTGAATCATTTGGCAGGGTTTCATTTGAATATGCTCCATCTTGAGAATGTATCTTTGAAGTAATTATATTTGTTCAGTGACCTTATTGCCAGATGAGAAACCATTTCTATCTTACAAATGTAATATTAACTTTTGGAATCTTTTTTTTAACTTTAATTTTATTTATTTATTCATTCATATAAATTTAGCATATTTTTTAATTTTTTAAAGTTTTTTAAGTTTATTCATTTTACATAGCAATAGCAGCCTGTTCCCTCCACTCCCCTGGATTTCACCCTCCTGTTCCCTTTCCCCTAAACCCTCCCCTTCATCTCAGATAAAGCAAGCCCCTCCATATTCTCCCACTCCAGCACATCTACTCCTATTAGGACTAAGCAGATCCTCTTCCAATGAGGCCATGCACTGCAGTCCCATTAGGGGTAAGTGGTCAAAAAGCAGGCATGACAGTCTATGTCAGAGACAGGCCCCACTTCACTTACTAGGGGACCTACATGATGACCAAGCTGCCCATCAATTGCATATGTGGTCACATATATGTTGAATGCCTAGGTCCGGTTCATGCATGCTCTGTGATTGGTGTTTCAGTCTCTGTGCATTCCCACTGGCCTAGGTTAGTTATCTCTGTTAGTCTTCTTGTGGAGTTCTTATTCCCTCCGGGTCTTTCTACCCTTCCCCCTGTTCTTCCACCAGACACCACGTGCTACTCCAATGTTTGTTACTGAGTCTCAGCCTCTATTTGGATTTCCTGTGGCATGGAGATCTCAGAGTCTATTTAGTTTCTTAGCTTCTTTGAGTCTTTGGATTGTACTATGGTTATCCTGCACTATATGACTAGAATATGCTTATGAGTGTGTACATACCTATTGTATTCTTCTAGATCTGGGTTACCTCACTCAGGATGATCTTTTCTAGTTCCATCCACTTACCTGTGGGAAAAAAAATGTGAATAGTTCTTCCACACGATCCAGCTATACCACTCCTGGGCATATACCCAAAAGAGGCAAAGAGGCCCCAACGTACTTCAAGCACATTTGCTCAACTATGTTCCTAACAGCTTTGTTCATAATAGCCACCAACTGGAAACAACCTAGATGTCCCTCAACCGAAGAATGTATAAAGAAAATATTGAACATTTACACAATGGAATACTACTCAGATATTAACAACTTTTGGAATATTAATAGGTGAATTTCAGGAGTCAGCAAAACAGACTAAAATGATATTTGGGGGAAGGATTATAAGACGTAAAGTAAAATTAATGTGAGGCTATTGTTTCATAACAAGCTATTGTGTTAGTTTCCAACAGACCAGACTGAGTCAGTTTTGAGACACTAGAGATAGTTATGCATAATTACACCAATAACTGAGAGAGCATCTTTCTAAGATGAAGAGATTCTGAGTAACCAGTCAGAAATCGGCAGTTAGAAAAATGGCTTAGTGAGAACCTCTCCTCTGTTCATATCCCTTAGAGAAAATAATGTTGGCAGATTAAAACTACTTCTTTCTCCTTGTTTATTCTTTCTTTATTGTTTTTGTGACTACCGAATCTGCCTCTTTAGCTTAGGTGTTTTTGGAATCTCATTCTAATTTATTGAAAATTATTATTATTATTATTATTATTATTATTATTACAGTTTGTGAGCAGGTTAAATAAAAGAAAACTACATGCCTCATTACCATTCCAAACAAGCTAAAAGCTCATTTCTTGGCACCCAACTCATGGTAAAGGGGATCTACAAGTTCTACTGTAGCTGCGAGCCCATAGGAGCCAGCAATGGGCACTGATCTTTTGACTATAAGACAATAATAGGGTGGAGCAGAATCCATAAGTTTTAGAACATGCAGGATATTGTGGAGTGGCTATGCCTGTATTGACTATCTGTTTTTAGATTTCATGTTAATAGCTAAAAGTAACTCCATATTTAATCATGATAGTATAAGGAGATTTCAGCTAATACAGCAGGCTAACATTCCCATCAGATATAACCTTGAAATGCAATATAGATTTCTTTTATCACAGAACTATTGTTACGTTTATGGTAGGTGGGAATTTATCTTATACAAGTCCTGACTACAGTCTCACAGGGCAACTAGTTATAAATATCTGAATATTTTATTTGTACAGAAACACTAAGAGTACACTTACTCTATTTTCCAAGATAATTCCTGCAATTTACTTTTTTTTTTAGTCACTTGTTTGTGTGTCTACCTTTGTGTACATGATTTGAAGTTACAGGTAGTTGTGAGCCATCTGAAGTATTTATAGGACCAAGGTCAGATTCTGTAGAAGGAGCAAATGCCCTTAACTACTGAGCCATCTCTCTAGCCCTATACAATGTAATTTAATAAGTGGTAGAATATGAATGTATAAATATGAATATTAAATTAATTGAAATATAGTAAATGTCTTGAAGTTATCTGTAAATACTAGTCTTTGAAATCTATTATAACTATGAAAATATTTGACTGCATATACCTGATATATATGCAAAAGATCAGATTTTTTAAAATAAGATATAATCCTTCCAATATACCTAGTCTCTGCTTTTAATAGGAGGCTTCTTGATATTTTTGATGAACAGAAGCACAGGATGGCATGAAAGTACTGACAAGTTGAATAATTTGTCACATGATGTTATATAAAATGATGACAACAATTGGAAGATGGCTAAGTTCCATAATTATTTACAGCTGAATTCTCTTTCCTGCTTTTGTCTCTCAAGTATTATCTTCAGCTACCTTTCAGATCCTCCTTAATGCACAGCGACTGCCCTCTGCATCTTATGTGCTTTGAGAATCCGTTGTGTCACTAGCATTATAAGTGGTAGAATAGTCATGTTGGGGAAATACTGTTGATAGGCAATGGGAGTTAAAGGAAGAATGGCAGACAGGCCGCACGAGCAAATGGAGTTCTCTGGTTTCATGCAACAACACAGCAGGTGGAGATGCACATCAAATGTGCCTTGGATAAATGGAGAGTTTGTTAATAAATCTGTATACCTATAACTAAATTAAAAAGTAAACAAAGGCCCTTTCAATTGAGCCTTTAATATAATCTTATCAAAACGATGAGATTAGACCAGAATCATCAAAAATGTTCTATTTATAGAGTGAAATGATAATTGGTCATACAATTACAAACTTCATTGTTGTAGTAAATAGTACATGAAAATAATTGACATCATTAGTGATATTTGACAGACCCCCAGTCTCTGAGCATTCTGCAGGCATGGTTTTGAATTCTCTTATAACATGAAATCAGAACTTTGATATTAACTTCAAGTTGCCTGTTCTATTTCTTTTCACATTCTTCCTTCTAAGAAATTCCAAGTATTCTCTTTAATTATAATTCAATTAAACAGAAAATCATTTCCTACAATTGCCCTCCACTTCTTGACAGTACAATATAGGCTGGCACATAGGAAGAATTTCTGATAGAAGTCCTCCCTTTTCCTGGTTTTCTTTGGATTATGTTTTCTCCAAGTGGACAACTGGTTCTAGTGGGAACATACAGCATCAATCCTCTAGCTGTAAATTTAGAACCGTGAAGAGAAACACTTGCTGAGTGTTTTGGAGTACTGAGAAGAACATAGAGCTTTGACATCAGTACTGAGTCACTATTATCTACCTATTTCCAGAGTAATTTCTTGTTCCCTAATTTTCTCTGTTCTCTAGCCTCAACCATTCTGGCTTTTGCTCTGTATTTCTCTTCCCTTTGCTCTCCAGAGGGGAGACTTCAGCCTTTACCTACCTTCTGAATATTTCAATCCATAGGTTGGTTAGAAGAAGAAATCAGGAATCAAAGAAAATACCTTGTACCACCAAAGCATAAAAGTTAAACTAGGTACCCTCATCAGAGCAGATCCTGGAAAATGGGTCCAGGCCTTTGGAATTCCTTATCCATAGCTAGAAAGATGAATTTGCAATAAGAGGGATGAACAAACTTACACATTTTGAAATCTACAAACATGGGAACCTGGCCTCTGCAACATGTGTGTCTGAAACAGAATAAGACTCACCAGATCACAACTTGGTTCAAGATATGTAGGAAACTCCATAATCCTACACGTATATTAAAATGGGTGTGGGTGATGGTGGGTCCATGGATAATGAGGGGTGGACTGCAGTGTGGCTATGACAGAGAGGGAGGCTGGCAGTGAGGATCCATAGCAAAGATGGGCAGGGCTGATGTGGGGCTATACAAAAGGTGCATGGGAGCTAGGGTGTGGGGCTAAGGCAGGAATAAAATCAGGTCATGGTCGTTGGTGGGCAACGTTAAGGTGGGAGTAGGACAGGGTGAAGTTGTGACTCTGCCTGAACCTTAGAGTGCCTGGATGCTTCAGACTTTGAGACACCAGGTTCCACTCACGCTGGACTAAGTTTAGTTGAAATCTGAGAATTAGTGGTTCTTTTTTGTTTCTATTGAAAAACAAAAGTAATGCTGGATGGAATTACAAACTTTGGGATCTTTAAATCTTGGTATCAACACTGAAAGGAAAAAGTTACCTGTTTATTTCAGCCTCTGAAATATACATATGATACTTTCAGCTGGACTTACTAACTGACATGTTGCTATTATAACTTAATATTGCACTATGCATTGGAGTGCAGGACCCTGATGATTGGTACTTAATATCTTGCATGCTTCATACAATAGGGACTTACAGATTGTTGTTGGGCAATAAACATATGGTTTGGAGCTGAAATAGCCTAATAAACAGATGCCATTACTCCAGTGGCAAGGGAATCTAGATCCTGAAGACTCCATCTTTGAACACAACACACTCCAGGGTGTTTTGCTTACTTAGATGTATACTTGTACACCTTGTGTTGGAGGAAAATGCTAGAGAGCATTAAATCACTTGCACTAAAGGTACAGGATGTTATGAGCTACTGTGTGGGTGCTGGGAATTGAACAATGGTCCTCCAGAAAATCACCTCAAAATCATTTATTTCTATACATCTTTTAAATCACTACTATTTCTGTGGTAAAAAGTGAGAACTATATATTTTCTATAATATGTTATTTTGCAGCAGCCGCTCTACCTTTATCTCTGCAGTTCTCTGACAGCCTGGTAATCCCCACACTATTTTCCTGATTACTTGGTCACACCATAGGTGTTCAGGCAATTGAGAACTAAGTAATGGCTCTAGATAGTCAGCAATTGAGGTAAATAAATCATCAAAATAAAGAAAAAAAGATAATGTGGATAATATTTGGTAGATGGACAGAGACACAAAGAGTAAAGTGAGGCAGTGTAAATGTACTTACGTATAATCATAACATGAAAGGGAAATGTAGTATGGATAGAGAGATGGATGTTTAGCAAGATTAAACTGCAAAATGTGGTTAAAAAATAAAGATTTCAAGACAAAATATAAAGAAGTCTTATCATTAACTGATTTCCCCAAAGGTCAATGAATCAAAAATTGATCTTATATTTGATTGCTAAGCTCAAGGGAAAAACAAAGACTTCCCAAAAGTGTATTTTTATATACTTGATGCAAATGGTGTTTACTACTCACTTCAAGAGACCACAGCTTTTTCCAGTACAATATAGGAAACAAGGGAGGAAGCCCATGTCTGTGTGTAGAGATTAGTGGAAGGACCTGTGAATATCCGTGAGAAATGAAGATGAGGAAGATAGCAAATAAATTTGCCAAATTATTGATGTTTACTCTGAAGTAACAAGTTAATACTATGCCAAGGAAATCAAAATATTACCTCACTGAAATAAATATTAGTATTAATTTGTAGCATAAGGCTACTCTAATTGCTTCATATTTAACCATTGGTACACTGCTTAGCTAATAGACGATAAAGATGCATTCACACACAGATTTAAACCACATGCTGAATCCAGATGGTACCCAATCCATCTCTGCTTAATTTATGAGTTTTCCTAAGGTTTCCTTGGCACAGAGTATAACAACAGGCTTGCTACTGTATCAGCTTTTTAGCAGCTAAGGTTGGACAGTATTTTGAAATATTTCACATACAACATATATCTTAATCTCTAGACTGGAGCTGCCTAAGACACAGGGAGCTAAGGTTGGACAGTATTTTGAAATATTTCACATACAACATATATCTTAATCTCTAGACTGGAGCTGCCTAAGACACAGGGAGACAAAGGTCAAAACCAAGATCTATTCTTCCTTTTGTAAAGAATCGAGAAAAGATTGACTGACCTGCTTAAATACACCAATGCAACTCCCATGAAAAAACTACCTCTGGCTTCTTTGATTTTAGTAGGGAGTAAAGAGGTCTTTACCTTTCCAACTAAGATTCCTTCTGGCAGGAACACACACATATGTGATGCATCCACTTATTTCCTATCATTAAGATTTTTCAGTTAAGATTGTGTGTGTATTATGTGAGTGTGACATAGGTGTGTGTAGTGTATGTGCACGTGTGTGTTCAGCTGTGTGCACCTGAATATAGGTGTCTTGCTCTATAACTTTCCTCCTTATTACTTTGAGACAGTGTCTCTCACTGAACCCGGAGCAAAGGGAGTGGCCTGAAAACACCAGCACTCTTGCTAACTTCCCTTCCACTGTTGTACTGTGGTTATAACTGTGGTCACACCTAGCTTTCGGAGTATGTGCTGGGACCAAATTCAGGTCTGTATGCTTATGCAGAAAACTGAGTCATCTTTCCATCCCCACTTCATCCCCAGTTAAGACCATTTGAATGCAAAAAAAACCCATTTAGTATAAAAAATTAAATTTAAATAAACTAATTGATTTTTCTATGTATCTACTTCCCAAATTGTAGAAAAAAATAATTGCACTTACCTCATGTCTTTAAGTTTAGGTTATATGTTTCATCTTAAATCTAGTCTGTTTTTATTTATTTTATGGTAGCTTAGCTACATTTGAGGTTTATTTTACTGATTTGATTATCATAAATTCTTCTAACTTGACCTTTCATTCTTACTGTGTAACACTTACATATTTTGATATTTTGTTTTTCAACTATTAGTGAGAAAAGATGCCATGAGTTTGAAAGAGAGCAAGAAGGGGTATATGGAAAGGTTGGGGGGAGAAAAGGAAAGGGAGAAATGTTGTAATTATATTATAATCTCAAAAATAGTAAAAATATTTTAACATATATTTAGAGATATAGAAAATGCAATTAATGAGAAACGAAATGCTGTTAGATATTTAATTTTAATTTTTGATGTACACTAAAATGTTATAGAGCTGAAAGTACCCAGTAATCTTAAGGAATTATTACCCATAGGAAACAAAAAAGTAAGTTTTCTTTGTTACTTTCTGAATTGTGCAAAAGTAAGATTTTGAGATCAGCACTGCCCTGAACCCTATGTAGAATCAGTAATATTAGGTACTGCCAACAGCATTACTAATGGTATTTGTTTGGCCTCCAGTTTCTTCACTGAAAACCTTTGGAATGACCAGAGCACAAGAGAACACGTCTCCCATCCCACCCTGTACTCCCACAATCAATGTCCCTGAAACAAAGGCAGCTTTGCAGCAGAATGATCTGGAATTAATGCACTGTGAATTTTCCAGTACGTTAATTTGCTTTATGGAAAATCCTTCTGAGTTAGATTAATAGAAATATTTATATGGAGAATTTGGAGCAGATGGCCATGCTGTGAAAATACTCACAGTCAGACCCTCAGACACAGGTTAGAATTGCTGAAATAACCAAGCTAACAAAAGTGTAGGAAGGTTATAGAATTCAAATATTTAGATACTGAAATGCTGGGGTCCCTAGACAAAACTATTGTTTTTACATATGGTGTTACTTCCTATATAAGAATGTATCATACTACATGACATATCATATTAATAATACCCAGAATAGGTACACAAGAGCAAAAACTTGTAGAAAATACTGCTTACAACATATTTGAATGAATTTTTTTTCTTGTCTTTTAGTTAGGTCATTTCTCACTTCTTTTCTATCCTGGCTCTCTTTCAAATTCATATCCTTTTATTTTACATTAATTTTTTGTTGAATTTTTATTGTAATACTTCTGTTAACATATTTAAATACTGCTTATTCTTTGCCTCTGGCATAAGAGAAACCATATCTGCATTTTTTTGAGTTTTCAGTTTTCTGAGTAACTGATAATCTCAAAAGTATTTTGTCCACACATAGTCATTTGAAAAAGATATATTATGAACTAATAAAATGAACAACAAATTTTCCCTTCCTCTGTTTCAGAACAATACTTAATTACAGCTGATGGCTCAAATGAGAGTAGATGCTAGACTGACGTGATGAGTCATTCTTACTTTTTTTTTCATTTAGAAGATAAAGAAATAGAGGGAAGAGGACATCTATGTCTGTAAAGAGTGGGCATTAGCAATCGAAAGATGAGAAATTGTATGATGTACTAACACAGAAATATAAAGTTTGTTGTCTTGAATCAGGTATAAGTTACTGGTGTCTATCAATACAGCAGACATCATGCACACACATGTTTATCTACTTCAATTTTCTTAGTGTGTCTATGTTTTAACATCTAAAGAATGTTTTCATTTATTTTTCTGTTGGTATGATAAAATAGTCTGGCAAAAGCAGCTCAGGAAGGGAGGAATTAGTTTAGCTCACATCTAACGTGGGAAAGTGAAGCAAACAGGATCTTGAAGCAATGGGTCACCATCAGGAAGAGAAAGCCGTGATATATGAGTGGCCATTGGCTTCTTTGCTTTCTCTGTATAGTCCAGGATTCCAGTCAGGGAAGGGTGCCACCCACACTGGATAGATCTCCCCACAGCAACCTGAGACAATAGTCTAAAGGCAAATAGGGAATGATGCAAGCAAGACTCATGATCTTCTACAGGAATGAGCCCACTATTTAGTTATACTGTACAAATGTCAGCCTTAACATCATATACATACAAGTCACACTAAATGAATGTAACAAGTTTTATATATATATAATATTTATATACTAATATCCCATTATATATACTCATACAATATTTTATACACATTAACATATAAAATACATACTAATTAATATATTGACCAATTATAATTTATTAATATATATTAATACAAATATATGTAAATTATTAAAATATAATATATTATATATTATACATATATATGTGTGTGTGTGTATACCATAGCAAAGAAAATGAGACCATGTATTTAGGAGGGCTCAAGGGAGGCCATATGAGGGCTTGGACAGAGGAAATGTTAAGGTGGTACATGATGTGATTATATTTTATTTAAAAATATAATTCCCTACAGGCAAGCTAAGAGGCTATTCTCCCAGGGTATTCTAGATGTTGATAGTTATAAGATTAACCATCACAATTTGTGAAATAAAGGAAAATTGAATAAGGTCTAATACTGATTTCTAAGTTTCTTGAAATAATATACAAAAATAACCCAACACACATGAGAAGTTTATGAAAAGTAAACCAAGGATATGTTTTATGTTTCACAGAGAGGGAATGATAAAAACACTGAAGTACTACATTTTGTGTTGGGTAGAACTAAGTGAATGTTTTTGACATTTACTGAAATAGCAAAGCAGAGAAGATAAGAGGCTCTGAGCAAACAATGATGACTCTTGTTTTGAATATCTTGTGCTTAGAGGTGACTGTGAGGTGTGGATGGAACTAGAAAAGCTCATCCTGAGTGAGCTAACCCAGACCCAGAAAGATGTTCATGGCGTATATTCACTTACAACTGGAATTTAGCCATATAGTACAGGATAACCATCCTACAACCAACACACCAAAAGGAACAGGAACATAGAGTTTGTACCTGTTAGTGGGACACTTCACCCTAGTGCAACTGCCATATGGGTCTCCAATGCAAGAGGAAGCTCTTAACCCTTATGTGACTGATGAACTGAGGGGGGCTGATATGTGGGAGTATCCTACACCAGAGAAGTAGGATAGATGGTAGAGGGAGGAGATGTTGGGACTGGGAGGGGTAGAGGTAGGGGCTGTGATGGATATGTAACTTAAAGTAATAAACAAACATTATAATTAAAAAAACAATATTGAATGGTATAATTAAATCATTTATGATAAGGTACAATCAGGTTTTTTAAACTTCCCTAAGTGAGAGGAAAACTAGAGATTTGTATGAACTTCCCAAGCCCCATTTTCTGAAAACAAACAAACAAATAAATAAACAAAATTTGGCTCTAAATATTTAACATGATAAAACCTTTTTCTTTAAGTTTGGTGAAAATACCATGAATACAAAATGTAATATTTTCAAATGTTTTAAATTGTAAGTAGCTCTTTATTATAAAAGCTATTTTAATATTGTGTTATAATTTACTGTTATGTATCTTTTATATAAAATTAAATTAAAAATAAAATCATCTCCATTCCTAGTAACTTTCCTCAAATATTGGTCTGTCATGGTAGAACAGCATCCATTATCTGAAGGCACAGTTGAGTTGAGGGCTTAGAAAGGTGACTAACTGTGGGTTACTCTATAATCAAATGCAGAATTGGACAAGCATCTCAGGTGATGTAACTCATAGACTAAATATTTTGTATAGAAAAAGAGCTTCCTGAAATTTGAAAAATTTGTCTCTTGTTTTTTTTTTCTGTGTTGTATTAGCATGGAATATGATCTCTTTGCTTAGTAAGTTATCCCATTGGAAACTTTTTCATAATTGAAGGAAGTGACAAATGTGTCAACTTATCACATCATGCCTAAAATAAACCTACAGTCTATCCATCTCTAAACACACTACTTATACTAGTATTTTATTTGGAATATGATAATAAATGAGAACAGAATTTAAAAATCAAGTCCACATTGGTGGTGTATCACTAAGAACATTACTAAAAAATAAATAATATTTTTCAGTACAAATAGTGTTGGGTGAATGTAATCCATGGAAGGAAAAAGAATACATCATGGACAGTTTTAAATAAACATTTAGAAATAAAAGGATCATATAAAGGAACAAAAAATATGTCTAAACTGTAACTATAGGATATATTTATATCAGTACTAACCACATTGTAGTAACAAGACTATTTTAGGTATCAGTAAGCTATAAAATCTATCCTAGTTTTGCTTTCAAAAATAATTGAAGATTATTATTCCTCCATATATGTGAGGGACTGGTTCCAGAACCCTAAGGTATGTGAAAGACCTTTATTTAAAATGACATGATATTGTACATAATCTATGAACAACCTTCAGTATAATTTAAATAATCTCTAGGTATTTTTAAATTTCTAATATAGTGTAAATGATATTTATGTAATTGTAAAGATGAATTGTTTAGAAAAAATCATGAGAAAAAGTCTGAAAATGTTGAATACACATGAAAATTCAAAAAAACTGTTCAGAATTTGATTGGATCCATGGATGTAGAACCTATGAGTCATGTGGACAATGGTTGAAACAAGTCCCTGCTGACTGCTGCCATCTTGGATCCCCCACCACACACTATGTTTTTGATAAGAAGCAGTGTCAAGGACTCAGCATGGAGAAAGCTGGTTTCATAGCATACATGAATGACAATAATTAGATTATTAATTTTCATTTAAATGTGTATGTCACGAGCCTGAAACTTTTGTTTATAAGAAAACTTAATTAGCCTTTTATAACCTGAACACTATACTTTTCATGTATCTTAAGAGCTAAAAATATCAATGCAAGTTTTAGTTATTCATGTTTGCTTGTGAACACTAGTGGCCATTCTGTACTTAGATTGCACACTTTATTGTTGTTTCATCTTTAAAGTATTACATAATAGCAGGAAATTAAACAGGAACAGCAACTTTGTCCTTCAGTTTTCACTTCTGGCAGGAACACAATAGCATGGCAGATGTCAAAAACCATTGTCAGCATTTCAGGAAGAAAACATTCCAGTCAGCTGCTCACTGTGGGAAACAGTGGCAGGGTTTGAAATCTGACAAAGTGAGTCCATGGATGTCAGCAATTAATTCTCCCAGACAGACTTGAGGAAGAAGAATGTATTGTTACGAGGAAGGTGGTGGATACATCCCAAATGGAAGCAGTTGCACTGTATTTTGACTTCCAAGAATTGAAGAATTGACTTAAAGAATTGAACATGATTGTGAAATGTAATTGGAAGGTGGTAAAAAAAATTTCATGATCCCAAGATCAGCAGTTAGAGCAGATCATAAAGGTGATGTGTATTAAAAAGATAAACTATTTGAGTTTATGTTATTTAATTAGCTATGTGCATTTCAAGTATACATATTTCCAGAGATAGTAATTTATTATTGAAAAAAATGGATAAAAACAGAGACATTCACCCTGCTTGAGAAGTATATTTTCTTCTTTTGTATAATCAATTGTTTCCATATTCTTTATAATCAATCTGTATCACCTGAATGGTTTATAATATTAAGGTAGTAATTGTCATATGATATAAATGTCATGATCTAATATCTGCATCATAATCTCAGAGGACAAAAGAAAAAAGTGGGGTCAAAAACACAGCACAAGAAACAATGGTTAGAATATACATTTGAAGAAAACTATGTAAGCTTATAAGTAGAAAAAAAATCAATGAACTAAAACAGGATTAGTAAAAAAAAATCCACAATCTTCTGGTTAATGATAGCAACAATCTTGAGAAGCTTGGAAAAGAAATTAACACCTCACCTACAGAAAGAAAATAATTGAACTGGAGTGACAACAGAGCTATCATCAAAGACCACGGTGTCCATAGGAAATACTGTTTCTCAGAACAATCAACTAGAAATTCTAAATCCTTACTAAGATGGTCTTTCAGAATAAAAAATCAAGAAAGAAAGCCTCAGGAAAAGAAAAGTTGAGAGTATTTGTTGCCAAAGAATTTAAACACAATGACTAAGGAAATTTTCATACAGGAAGGAAAACTTAAAACCATGAATTGTGCACATCAGGAATTGCTTCTAAGCAATACAATTAGAAAAGAGATGCAATGAGATTTCAGTGTTTTTTTGATTGTTTGTTTGTTTTGTTTCATCTTATGGTCTGTTCTGGAGATTCCTTTAGCTCTACCTGAGAAGAGTATTCTATTGTGGATGGATAGATTATTCTGTATCTGTTTGTTTGTATCCAGGTGATCTATCTATTGATGAAATTAGGTTATAAAATTCTGTGTTATTTACCACGTTGTGGGTTCTGGTAACTGCAAAAACAGTAAGCATTCTGAAATACTGAGCCATTTCTCTAGCCCACATTTTCCTTAATTTTGATATTATATATATCAAATTTTGATATTATATATGCTATTACAGTTTCATCTATTTGTTATGTATTTATTAAAATTACAATATATTGAAATAGTTTTCTTAACCGTGATGTTAAATATAACATAACATGATGCAAATCACCAGTTACTATAAAACTATTCTAAATCTGACTATATATTTACCTTTACCAGCTAATTTTATAGTTTAATATGGGTTTGTGTGTGTGTGTTTTTTTATTACAAATTACAACTCCATCACAGTGCCCTCTCTCCACCCCTTCTGGTCCCACCCCCCTACCTCCTCTATCCCCTCTCCTTCCTATCCTACTCCTCCAGAGTGGTGTGTCCCTACGTATCAGCACCCTGCCCCCCAGTTCAGCAGTCATATGAGGACTAAGAGATTCCTCATGTGCTGGGGGCCTACATGGCAGCACCAGTAGGGCAAAGTGTCTTATTGATAGGAAACAAAGTCTATGTTCCATTTGGTGCATTGGCTGTAGGACAGTTATCCTGTACTATATGGCTAAAATCCAATTGTAAGTGAATAGATGTCATGCACATCTTTCTGAGTTTGGATTAGCTCACTCAGGATGAGATTTTCTAGTTCCATCCATTTGGCTGCAAATTTCATGATTTCCTTGTTTCTGAAAGCTGAATAGTATTTCATTGTGTAAATGCACCACAGTTTTTTTGTTTTGTTTTTCATCCATTCATCATTTGAGGGACATCTGGGTTGTTTCCAGCTTCTAGCTATTAAAATAAGGCTGCTATAAACATAGTTGAGGAGATGTCCTTGTGGTTTGGTGAGTAATCATTTGGATGTATACCTAGAAGTTTTATGGCTGGGTCTTGAAGTAGAGCTATTCTAAGTTTTCTAAGATATCACCAGACTGATTACCATAGTGGATGTACAAGCTTGCACTCCCACCAGCAATGGAAGAGTGTTCCCCTTTCTCTACAACCTTGCCAACATGTGCTGTCATTTGAGTCTTTGATCTTAGCCATTCTGACAGGTGTGTCAGATGTGGGGTTGGTAAAGATGGTTCCCCATTCTGTAGGTTGCTGTTTTGTTCAAATGACAGTGTCCTTTACCTTGCAGAAGCTTTCCAGTTTCATGAGGTCCCATTTATTGATTATTGGTCTAAGAGCCTGAGCTATTGGTGTTCTTTTCAGGATATTGTCACCTGTGCCAATGAGTTTGAAGTTTTCCTCACTTTCTCTTCTATCAGAGTTAGTGTGACTGGCTTTATTTTAAGATCTTTGATCCTCTTGGACTTATGTTTTGTGCAGGGTCATAAGTATGGCTCTAATTTCATTCTTTTACATTGCGACATCCAGTTAGATCAGCATCATTTGTTGAAGATGTCCTTTTTCCATTGTACGTTTTGGCTTCTTTGTTAAAAATTAAGTATCCATAGGTGTGTGGGTTCATTTCTGGGTCTTCAGTTTGATTCCATTGATCAACTGAACTGTTTATATAACAGTACCATGTTCTTTTTATTACTATTGCTCTGTGGTATAGCTTGAAAGCTGGTATGGTGATACCTCTGGAAGTTGTTTTTATTATACAAGATTGATTTAGCTATTCTGGGTTTTTTTTATTCCATATGAAGTCGAGAATTGCTTTTTCCAGATCTATAAAGAATTGTGGTGGTATTTTGATAGGAATTGCATTGAATCTGTATAATGATTTTGGCAGGATGGACATTTTTGTTCTGTTGATCCTACCGATCCATGAGCATGGGAGATCTTTTCATCTTCTGATGTCTTCTTCAAATTCTTTCTTCAGGGACTTGAAGTTCTTGTCATACAGGTCTTTCACTTGTTTGATTAGAGTTACCCCCAAGTATTTTATATTGTTTGTCTGTATTGTGAATGGTGTTGTTTTCCTAATTTCTTTCTCAGTCCATTTATCTTTTGTATAAAGAACGGCTTCCAATTATTTTGAGCTAATTTTGTATCAGTGATAGCAGTTTTATGGTGGAATTTTTGGGTTCACTTATATATACTATCATATCATCTGTAAATAGGGATATTTTGACTTCTTCCTTTCCTATTTCTATCCCCTTGATCTCCTTTAATTCTCTTATTGCTCTGGCTAGGATTTCCAGTACTGTGTTGATGAGATATGGCAAAAGTGGACATCCTTGCCTTGTCCCTGATTTTAGAGGAAATGCTTTTAAGTTTCTCTCCATTTAATTTGATGTTGGCTATTGGATTTCTGTATATTGCCTGTATTATTTCTGGGTATGATCCTTGTATGCCACCTCTCCAGGACTTTTAGCATGAAGGGATATTGAATTTTGTCAAATGCTTTTTCAGCATCTAGTGAGATGATCATGTGGTTTTTTTTCTCTCTCAGTTTGTTTATATAGTGACTTACATTGATGGATTTTCATATGTTGAAGCACCCCTGCATTCCTGGGATGAAACCTACTTAATCAGGGTGTGTTATACTTTAGATGTATTCTTGGATTCGGTTTACAAGTATTTTGTTGAGTATTTTAGCATTTATGTTCATGAGGGAAATTGGTCTGAAGTTCTCTTGCTTTGTTTAGTCTTTGTATGGTTTAGGTATCAGGGTGACTGTGGCCTCATAGAATGAGTTTGGAAGTGTTCCTTCTGTTTCTATTTTGTGGAAGAGTTTGAAGATTTTTGGTATTAACTCTTCTTTGATGGTCTGGTAGAATTCTGAGCTGAAACTATCTGGCCCTGGGATTTTTGGGGATGGAGATTTTTAATGACTGCTTCCATTTCCTTATGGGTTAGGACTGTTTATCTTGTCAACCTGATCTTGATTTAACTTCAGAAGGTGGAATCTATCAAGAAAATTGTCCATTTCACTTAGGTTTTCAAATTTTGTGGAGTATAGATCTTTGAAGTGAGACCTAAAGATTCTCTGGATTTCTTCGGTGTCTGTTGTTATTTCTCACTTTTCATTTCTGTTTTACTAATTTGGGTATTTTCCCTCTGCCTTTTTGTCAGTTTTGCTAAGGCTTTGTCTATTTTGTTGATTTTCTCAAAGAACCAACTCTTGGTTTCATTGATTCTTTTTGTTTCTAAGTTGTTGATTTCAGTCCTAACTTAGAAGATTTCCTACCTTCTGCTCCTCTTTGTAGTGTTTGCTTTTTTTTCCCTAGCTCTTCCATTTCTTCTGTTAAGTTGCTAATATGAACTGTCACAATTTTCTTCTTGAAGGCACTTAGTGCTGTGAACTTTCCTGGTAGCACTGTTTTCATTGTGTCCCCTAGGTTTGGGTATGTTGTGCCTTTTTTTTTTTTTTGATAGATTATAAGAAGTCTTTGATTTCCTTCTGTATTTGTTCTCTGACCCAGTGGTCATTGAGTAGAGAGTTGTTCAGTTTACAAGAATGTGTAGACTCTTACTTATTTCTGTTGTTGAAGTCCAGCTTTAATTCCTGGTGGTCTGATAAGATACATGGGATTATTTCAATTTTCTTGTATCTATTGAGGCTTACTTTGTGTCCAACTATGTGGGTAATTTTGGAGAAGATTCCATGAGGTGCTGAAAAGAAGGTGTATTCTTTTGTGTTTGGGTGAAACATTCTGTAGATATCTGTTAGGTCCATTTGGTTCAGGACCTCTGTTAGTCTCATTATTTCTCTATTTGATTTCTGTCTCGATGATCTGTCCATTGTTGTGAGTGGGCTGTTGAAGTCTCCCAATACTAATGTGTGGGAGTTGATGAGGGGTTTAAGCTTTAAAACACTTTCTTTTACAAATGGGGAGAGACCCTTGTATTTGGGGCATAGATATTCAGTATTGAGATGTCATCTTGATGAATTTTTCCTTTAACAAGTACGTAATGCCCTTCCCTAACTTTTTTGATTAACTTCAGTTGAACGATTATTTGATATTAGGATGGCTACTCCAGCTTGATTCCTGGGACCATTTGCTTGGAAAACCTTTTTCCAGCCTTCTTCTCTGAGGTAGAGTCTATCTTCGTTAGTGAGATGTGTCTTGTTTACAGCATCAATGATGTGTCTTGTTTATGGATCCATTCTTTAAGCCTGTGCCTTTTTATTGGGGAGTTGAATCCATTGATGTTGAGGGATATTAATAACCAGAGGTTGTTGTTTTTTGTTATTTTGATGTACATGGTGGTTGTGTGTTTCTTTTGGTTTAGCTGCAGTGGAGATTTTTTTTTCGTCCTCTGTTTGCTTGGGTACAGATATCTTCTTTGTGTTGGAGTTTTCCTTCTAAGATCTTCTCTAGAGCTGGGCTTGTAGATAGATACTTTTTATATTTGGTTTTGTCATGGAATATCTTGTTTTCTCCATCTATGTTGATAGCAAGCTTTGCTGGTTATAGTAGTTTGTGCTGGCACTTATGTCCTCTTAGGGCTTGTAGGCATCTATCCAGGCCCTTCTGGCTTTTAAAGTTTATGATGAGAAGTCAGGTGTGATTCTGATGGGTCTGCCATTGTACATTACTTGACCATTTTTCTCTTACAGCTTTTAATATTCTTTCTTTGTTCTGTACATTTGGAGTTTCAATTATTATGTGACAAGAGGAATTTCTTTCCTGGTCTCATCTTTTTGCAGTTATGTATGCCTCTTAGAATTTTATTGGCATCTCTTTCTTTACATTTGGGAAGTTTTCTTCTAAGAATTTGTTGAAGATGTTTTCTGGACCTTGGAGTCAGGAGTCCTCTCTTTCATCTATGCCTATAATTCTTAAGTGCCATCTTTTCATTGACCTCTCGATTTCTTGGATGTTGTGGGTGAGAACTTTTTTAGATTTCTCATTTTCTTTGGTTGTTGTACTGATTTTTTTGATGGAATCTTCCACACCTGAGATTCTGTGTTCCATCTCTTGTGTGCTATTTTTTGATGACTCATGTCTGTAGTTCCCGTTCTCTTCCCTTGGTTTTCCACCTCCAGGATTGTCTCTGCTTGTGCTTTCTTTATTGATTCCCTTTCCAATTTCAAGTCTTGAACACTTTTATACATTTTATTCATTTCCTGATCCAATTTAGATATCTTTGTCTGTCAATATTTCCAATATTTCATAGCTTTGTCTCTTTCCCATCCATATTTGGCTGATGCTAAGGATGGGGCTTTGGTGTAGGGCCTGTATAGTCTAGGTGGTCTTAGCTCAACACCGGCTAGGTGGGGTCTTGTGTATTGGGGGCTGAATTTAGGTGGGACCCCTGAAGTTCACCCCTTCCAGTTGTGTTCCAACTGGAAACTCAGGTCTGGTTTTGGGCAAGATGTGTTAATCCAGCTTGCAGAGTCTTGAGTTGTAGCAGGTCTTCCTAGAGATGTCAGTAGGGCTTGGAGGACCACAGATTGTAAGGTAGAGCTGCAGATCCTCTGCTGTTCATGTGTCTGGTCTGTGCATCTGAAAGAACTAAGATCCCTTTCATAATGCATGCACAGACTAATAGAATAGCTCTGTGATCTCATTTGTGTAGGACTCAAGCTGGATCATAATCTCCTGTTGAGCCCATAATAGAGTCTGTGTTTTATGTCTGTTTCTAGGGACTTAACAAGGTTTGGATTTTGTCTAGGGACTAGGCATACTGAACTGTCTACAGAACCTAGGTCAATGAAATTAGAGGAGAAAATACTTGACAGATTGCAGGCAAGTTGCCAAGTGCATGGGCAGATGTGGTGTTTTCTGGGTCCTTGTTGGGATCCTTACTGTATCACTCAGTGATTCTCTGAGTAGGTCACAATCTCTGTGGGTCACAAATGAGATGAAATAGAGCTGAATTTTAGGCTGATGTAGGATTTACAGATAGTGTCCTAGATTTCTGTGTCTGGGAGGGAATTGAGTTGGGGGTATTGGCAGTGGTAGCTGTGGGTCATAATCCAACAAAGATAAATCAATTTTCAGAGCCATTCTGTGATCTGTCTTGAGTCCAAGGTCAGCAACTTTATGCCATAGGGACAGATGGGCAAGCTACCCAATAAGTCTTTTATGAGGCCAAATTGTTCTTAGCTAACAGCTGAGGGAGAATAGAGCATAGCTATAGTACCAGAATCTGAAGTGAAGCATAGATCAGCAGACTTCCCTCCCAGGACCTGACTTCTGATGGGCTCTATGACAGGTATGATTATTCCCATACTATTTCTCAGACAGGCCACTTCTGTGTTTGAGAGCTTCTTTAGGGTCTGCCAGGAACAAAATAATTGAGCTTGTCATCCAAAGTACTGGTAGGTATGCTCATCTCACATTACTTGGAGGCGGATTCTGATGGAAAGAAAAAACAAAAATATGAATGTAACTGAGTCTACTAATGAACCAGGCAATGCCTAGGTCACAAACCCTATCATGGTCAGTAGGGCTGCCATGGAATAGCTTCTGATGCATAGGTAGGCTCGTCACACTTATATAGGATTGCCAGATGAAATATAAACCTGACAAACAAACCAGGATTTTATATAAGCAAGCATCTTTTTTGTTTTTAATCAGTGTCTTTCTATGTGGTCTAGGCTGATCTTGAATTCAAAATTCTTTAGCCCCATTCTCAAACATGCTGGTATTATAGGTATGAGTCGCTATGTGTGGATCAAGTAGTATTTTTAGTTTAAGCATGTCCAAAACACTGTTTAGCACATACTTATACTTTGAAATTTCATTACTTGTACTCATTGAAATTCCCATTTTAAAAAAGTGTTTTGTAAATTTACTTGCTAATCCAAAAATGGGGATTTTTGTTAGAAGTGACAATGCACTTTCAAAATATGACTATAATCCTCAGCTGGGCAAAGGAAGCCCTTTGCAATTGTACTGATTTTCTAGATAATCAATTTACCTTCTCATTCACATTTGCCTTTTAAAGAAAAGTTCAGGTGACCTACAAGGTATCATCTGCAGATTATGGAGTGTTAAAAATATATTATACACTTTTGGTATTCTGTGACTGATTACCACAAGACTAAGCCTAGAAATTACTACAGAGGATGATTTTCATAGCCAATTATTGATGCTGTAATGTATGGAGAGAAAATGGGAACTGTCCAGGCAGC
>CAJQZJ010001064.1:713229-723530 GCA_907164525.1 Lophiomys imhausi
TTTTTTTGTTTCTTCGGGATTTTTTAAACATTTATTTATTACTTCAAGTTACATCTCCATCACAGTCCTCTCCCTCCACCCTTCCCAGATCCACCCTCCCACCTTGTCCTCCCTCTCCCACCTATCCTACTCTTCTGGTGTGGGGTGCCCTCACATATCAGCCTCCCTCAGTTCATCAGCCATATGAGGGCTAAGAGCCTCCTCTTGCACCAAGGGCCCACATGGAAACTCCACTAGGGCAAAGTGTCTCACTAACAGGTAACAAAGTCTATGTTCTTGTTCCTTTCACTCTGTTGGTTGTAGGATATATTTCTTGAAGGTTCAGGAAAATGTGTTTCTTATTTTTAAATTTTATTATTCTCTCATATTTCACATCCCAACTCCAGTTTCCTCTCCTTGCACTCTTCCTAGCCCCATCCCCACACACTCCTCTCCCCAAGATCCACTCCTCCTCTATTTTCCTTTAGAAAAGAGTGGTCCTCCCAGAAATATCAGCCAAACATGGCATGACAAGTTACAATAAGCCTAGGCACCAACCCTCATTTCAAGGCCGCATGAGGCAAGCCAGTAGGAGAAAAAGCATCTCAGAAGCAGGCAAGAGAATCAGAAACAGCCCCTGTTCCCACAGTTTGGAGTCCCACACGAACACCAAGCAACCCAACCATAACATATATGTAGATGTCTTAGCTCAGACCCTTACATGCTTCCTAATTGTCACTTCACTCTCTGTGAGCCCCTATGAACCATGGTTAGTTGATTCTGTGGGTTGTGTTCTTATGGTTTCCTTGGCTCCTCTGGCTCTTACAATCTTTCCTTCCCCTTTTCTTATGGATTCTTTGATTCTACCTGTTTGTGGCTGTTGGTTTCTGCATCTGCTCCCATCAGTTGCTGGATGAAACCTCTCTGATGATAATGGGGCTAAGCTCTAGTCTATGAATATAGCAGTGTTCTTTATTTATATTCCCATGTCAAATAAAAATTTCCAATATTCCATGGTGTTTTAATTTATTATATCTTCATTCATTCAATTAAGCATTTGGTTCTTCAATAAATGTGTAATCCCTCCATCTATAGTCTCTGGTGACTACATTCTACTCTATTTTTATGAGCAGATTCCAATTAGAATTCAATCATGGTATTATGTCTTTCTAGAGTTGACTTATTTCACTTAATACAGTGTCCTCCAGGTTCATCTAATAACAGAATGGAATGCTGTTATTTTAAGAGATGGGTAGTATTCTGTGGTGAATGTATTGTGATTATAGTTAATAAATTGTGTTTTACACTAGGAAATTACTAAGTGTCTATGTTTAAAATTCTATTACACCATACAAAGTAATGCTTGATAATTTGTGTCAATCATGTTAGTTCTAAAACAATCTTGCACATTTATCTCATTCTCTCTAAGGCTTAGGGAACACTGTGGAAGAGTGTCAGAAATATATAAGATCTTGTTTAAAATATTACTTTTAAGCAAGGGAGAAGGGTTGAGAAATGCCATCTGCTAGATAAGACACTGTCATTCCAGCCAGGCACTCCAGGTATGTGCATTCTGCTCCACATCTACATAATAAATAAAAAAATAAATAATAAATAAATAAATAAATAAATAAATAGATAGATAGATAGATAGATGGATGGATGGATGGATGGATGGATGGATAGATAGATAGATAGATAGATAGATAGATAGATAAAGAATGTGTCTATCAGAAGTGAGAGGCTCAGGGCACTACCTCTTATGGGTGCTTTACTTGCTACTGATTGACTGGGGAGAGTCATTTCTTTGAGTTGTGTACCCACTGATGACCCCACCAAGTTCCAGTGGATAATTCTGATCCATTGTTCACACAGACATTCCTAGTTAAACTAAGTGGGGACACAAAACCAAATCTAAAGTCTTCAGTCTGTGAAAGGGACTAGTAGGCATAGGAGTAGGGTGAGAGGGAGATAAAAGATGGGGTGGAGATAAAGGAAGGTGGGAGAAAACAGTATTCAAAAAGCATTATTTGCATGTTTATAACTGTCAAAGAACAAATTTAATAATAAAAAAATAATAAGAAGCTATCTTGTTGTCAAATCACCTTAAGATGAAAGTAAATTTCCTTGTCCTTTAAGCAGCATTTTCTGTGGCCTGGCAAAAGCTCTCTAACATTCTTTCCATTACTTGACTCACCTGGCCCAGGATAGATGCTTACCATTTCTACAAATAGATTCAGAATCAAATTACCCTTCGCGTTGTGCGTGTTAGCAGACAGAGAAGTCAATATCATCCTTCACTTTGTTAGGTGAAGAATGAAAATCTTAGGGCACTGAATAAACAGTATCCAGGTTATACAACAACATGCCTGACCAAATCCCACAGTCTTAAGATGTGAAGAGAACAAGACAGAATGGAAAGACAACGCGCTTTAAGCAGAAACAGAAATGCTGATGTGACACTGTAGAGCAGAGCTTTGCAGTACTGCCTTGCCACTGCTCATTCCCTGCTTCCGTGATTATAGTCGAGTCACTCCCCAGAGTTTTTCCAATCTCATTTTCCCCATCCTTACGTCGTTTGCTTATAGCTTCAACACTAACAAGTGAAAGAAATTTCTGGCCCACAATGAATTTAAATTTAGGAATATAAACCTAGAATATGGAAAGACTCCTTAAGTTCACTGGTTTTTATTAATTTTGGAGATGAATCATCAGAGAATCTCAATTCTATTATCATGATCTGAGTCATCTAAGTCAGTTCTTCATGAGTGTTTCCAGTAATCATTTTTGGAGCTTTGATCATATCACCAATTGCATTAAATAAATTTTGCCAGGTGAGCAGTGAAGAGTTCTGGAGTGCTGCTTTTCAATTCGTCCCAAGCCAGCATTATAACTCTCACCATGAAATAGTGTTCCCTGAATAACCGATGAATTCTGTTTTGAAAAGATTGCAAGAACTTGGGTGCGTGAATGACTGTAAAGCTTTTATTGTTTGGAAGTTGAATTTGTTTTGTGCTTTAAAGAACTGGTTAGAGACATAACACTTTTCCACAGCCACTGACCTAGATTCCATGTGCAGTCAAGAGCATGAGCTTCTGGGAACCATGTTCCAGAAAGATGTCAGTCAGCTCAGACCTGCTTTGAAGGAGTAAGTCTGACAGGGCAGGCAGGACTACAGACAGCCCTGGGAATTATCATGGTGCTTTTCTCTCTTTCCATCTTACATCACCAAATTCAGAGTTGTTATTGTGTAGGCTTCAAGTTGTATTTATCAACATTCAACTTAAAATACCATTGCATCTAAAATGCTACGCTACATCTCTTAGAAATAGTAATTTGAATTTTTTTTAATAATTTATTTTTTATTTCTTCAAGTTACATCTCAATCACAATCCCCTCCCTACTCCCCCCTCCAGTCCCACCCTTCCACCCTCCTCCCCCTCAGCCCCACCATCCTCTTCCCTTCTTTTTTCTTTTTTTTTAGTTTAAGGTATTTATTTTTTCCCCCAACAGCTCTCCCTTTCAGTCCAAATAATGGTTCTTTTTCTTATAACTATAAATACAATACAAAACAACAGAAATAAATAGGCCACGATTATAAGAGTTATATGGCTTAGCATACATTCCCAATGTCCAGTCCATATGTATTTGGCACCTGACTTTAACATTCTACTATCTAACCATCTCCATGAGTTTAAAGTTCTATATCTAACTCAGCTTTCATACTAACTTGCCTCATAATTTTAAAAATATCTTCTTAGATCCAGAACACCCTCTTGATTCCTAAACAACTCAAAATTTAACTATGAGACTCTAGCTATCTATTCTTCAACCACCTCAGAGACCTGAGAGGGATGAATATATCTGATTATATAGGAAGTGCAGGGCCTGCAGCTTCCAAAACTAAAAAATGACATACCAGTGGCTGCCTGGACAGTTCCCATTTTCTCTCCATACATTACAGCATCAATCTTCAGCCATTTGGCCCCATTTCTCTGACAGACATTGGTTGTAGAGCAGGAATTATGAAGGACTTACCTACCCTATCTTGGCAGAGCTAGGCTGTCGACTTATCTGCTTCCAAGTTTTGTCCTTTTTGGACAGAAGTCTGTCTACAGTTGAAGCAAGTGGTTTTTCTTGCCAAGAGAATGGCTTACCACCAATTTAATCATCTCCCACTGGAGATTCTTCGATGCTCATCTTCTACTTGGAGTAATATAGGGGGTGCTGTCAGGAGCTGACATGTCTCGATATCAAAAAATCTTAAGTTAAGAAAACATCTTTGAATGCCATATTCTGCAGATCTCTTGAGGTTTTTGAAGATGCCCTATCTATCTCTTATATTTAGATAAGCAAATATTGCTTGTCTCTTAGCAACTTGATTTCTGAGTAGCTTAGAAAATAACTGTGATAGACTGTCATAGTAACTAACAAAATGACACGTTTTCTTATAATTAAGGATGTTAAGCATTTCTGCAAGTGTCTCTCGGCCATTAGAGATTCCTCCTTCATGAATACTTGGTTTAGCTCTGTTCCCCATTGTTTGATTGGATTATTTGGTTTCTTGGTGTTTAATTTCTTGAGTTCTTTATAAATTATGGATATTAGCCCTCTGTCAGATGTGGGATTGCTAAAGATCTTTTCCCAGTCTGTAGGTTTTCTTCGAATGACAGATTCCTTTGCTTTACAGAAGGTTTTCAGTTTCATGAGGTCCCATTTATTGATTGTTGTTCTTAGAACCTGAGCTATTGGTATTCTGTTCAAGAAGTAGCTCTACCTCAATACCCAGCCATACCACTTCTGGGTATATATCCAAACGATTCCTCACCAAACCACAAGGACATATCCTCATCTATGTTCATAGCAGCTTTATTTGTAATAGTTAGAAACTGGAAACAACACTGATGTCCCCCAACCAAAGATGGATTAAAAAACAAAACAAAACTGTGGCACTTTTACACAATGGAATACTACTCAGCTATCAGAAATAAGGAAATCATGCAATTTTCAGTCAAATGGATAGAACTAGAAAAGCTTTTCCTGAGTGAGCTAACCCAGACTCAGAAAGATGCACATGGCATCTATTCACTTATAACTAATTTTTTATTTAATGCAGCTTTTATTTCTCTATAGGATCACATAAACGATCATTTATGTATAGGGATGATGATGGCCAAACAATAATATTAAAGCATCCGTATGATTTTGCCTTCTTTATGACTGTGCATACTCTTGCTTAAACTGAGGTGTAAAATCTGTACTCTGAAAGTCTGTCAACTGCCCTTAATGTTAGTGATTTTTTTCTAATTGTTTTACTATCTGCTAAGGAAATTCCTGGAATGAGGAATAAAAACGTAGATATTCAGAGAACAGTGCAGTTATTTGATTCATCACCTTGTCAGGAGAGAACAATTCACATAATTTAATTCCCTACCTTCCTGTGTCTGTGTTTTCTCTGCTGCGTGTCACAGGAGGGCAATGCAGACGCATAATAATGAGACTGGGCTAGGCAGCCACCCAAGGCGTTTTCTTCAACTTGGAGAAAATTGTTTCAACGATATTTGCGAAAGTCTCCGAAAGGACAGTTACGTAAGTGATTGTTAACCTTAAAAGAGTTTGGGAGACAAAAAAATAAATAAATAAATAAATAAATAAGAGGCAAGTAAGTTCTGGAAAGTATACCCAAGCACATGGGGAAATAGCATTTTTCATTTCCCTTGGTCTCAACTCATGTGACAGGGTACAGGCTTTGCTTGGTCCATTACAACACTGCTAATGGTTTTCACCTCTGATTCCTGGTCCTTTTAAATCATTTATTCCATGAGGTTAAAAGTTAAGTTCTCTTTAAGAGGCCAAAGTCCTTATTTAACCTACCACTTATTCCCACCCTGCCCTTATGGGCTGCCATGCCTTCCTTTCAGTTCATACTCTGCTTAGGAGCTAGACTGTGTTTTTTGTTATTAGAATACTAAGCTACCTAAGGAGGAAAGACATTTACACATTTCCCTTCTTCTCTCTACTAGGGAAATTCTGGTCAAACATTCCCTTCTTACCAAATTAAACTCATGTTCAAAAGTAAGTCTGCATGTTTTTTTATTATTATTAAGGTGGACATCTTTAACTGGGCTTGCTGACAAATACTTCTGCAAATGTGTTTATTAAGAAACTGAGTTAAGAAGAAAGCAAATTCAAGAAATCCTGGTGGACACAGATTAAAGTCTGCCTGGATTTTACAATGAGCTCACGGTTACCCTTGTCAATTAGATACTGCTTCTTAGATATGATCAGGGTTAGAGGACATTATGACATTATGGCTTGATCTCCCTCTCCTATTAAATACCTTTTAAACCAAGGATTACAATGTCACAATCAGATTACTAATCAGAGGAATAGAACCTGAGTCATTTCTTGCACTAGAAGAGATTTTGGATACTGGACTTAATTGACAACTATCATAAATCAGATTTGGAAGTTCTAAATCTAACCAGATTAATGTATAGCATGAGGCTTTCTAATAAATAAAAATGACATTCCATTGCCCACATGAGTAAGTGTCAAACCAACAAGCCTGTCAATCATGTGGATAGGTCAAGGGTCATTAGGCAACTTGTTCAGAGACTCTAGAAAGAGTGTAAAATCTGTCTAAAATGTAGATTGGCATGATGTTCCCTTTCATCATTGGGCACTGACCCCATGAGATTATGTGCTCTTCTCTACAATGGTCCATTCTCATTTTGACCACTTTCCATTCTCACACTTCAATGTATTGAATGTTTGCTACTTTGTACTCTGCTGATCTCGGATGGTGGTCTTCTGTGTGGGAGTAGTCTCCAGCTGCATTTACCCAGTTTAAGGAAGCTGCTGGTTTTAACTAAGGGTCATTGTTTGTCAACATCCATATTTATAATATGGTGTGGCCTTAGCATTCCAATTGGTCTGAGGCACTAGCTTTTTTGTCATGGCGGAGCTGATGTCAACAATACACATTCACAGAGGGAGTCATCTGTTCTCCACACCCTTCAGAGCTAAGTGTCCAGATAGGTCAAGCCATATGGGCCTTTGTCATTCTGGAGAGGGACAGTTACCCTTATCCCCTGACTTAATCTTCAATTAGTACCAGACATGTAATATTCAGAACTCAGTGACTATAAATTTCTAGGCTTGGTTTTTTAAAAAATAATAAAAAATTTAGGACAGTGAGAGCAGACCAATAAGTCCTGTGCTGTGTTCTTCTCAGATTGAGGAATTGTCTGACTACATAGATCCAAACATACAGCATCTTCTTACGTGGTTACAGATGATTCTTTATTAAGGGGTCAGGATGCACTCATCCTCAAACCTCACAACAAATATTTCTATGTGAGCCTCAGCATCTGAACTGGATGAATCAAAAATGCCTAATGATTGACGGGGAGAAACTACCTTGTGAACAAATCGGAGATGAAGAAATCACTTGCCATGCACTTGTATACAAACAAATGAAAATTTTATTCAATATGAGGAATTTTTGAAAAGAATTCACAATAACGTTTTGAATAATACAATGCACACTGAAGGGTCTGTTGAGTACCAACCACTAGTGTCTGTTTTATCACAGAGCTTTTATGTAATACTTATAATTTAGAAAACTTTTAGTTAATGGTGTTTCTTCTCTTCAACTCACTAAGCTTTCAGAAAATGATGAAAAGAAGACTAGACATTAATGATCAGAGGTAGGAAATGGTTTTTATCAACACTGTTCACTTTCAGAGCACATGGAGAGGCCGATAGAAGATGTACACCCTGGTGCATTTTGGATAAAGAAATCTTAATTTCACAGTTGAGAGAGTCCTATTTACTCTCTCTGTTTAACCAGACTCTGTTCACTTGTATTGGTCCCTCTAAAGACTCCTCTGCAGTTGCCCATTAGAAGAATGCAAAAACTTTTTTTTTCACTTTTCTTTGAAGTTTTTTGCTTTTCTCTGTTTGGATAATGGATAGGATCTGAAACTTCTGTCAGTGTTTCCGCATCCTGAGGCCTTTCTTATGCCTGAGAATCTAAGAAATTCAGAGTTAGGATGCTTGGGTATTTTTTCAAGTTGGTAACAAAGAGTCTATGCTATATACTGACATTCTGCATGTTCACCCTAACCTAAGGAAGGAGATTTCAGATGTTCATTTCTAACTGTTTGGGATTCCATTTACTTCACCTCCCTCCCAAGAAAATTAAAATTTAAATCAGAGTTAGGATGCTTGGGTATTTTTTCAAGTTGGTAACAAAGAGTCTATGCTATATACTGACATTCTGCATGTTCACCCTAACCTAAGGAAAGAGATTTCAGATGTTCATTTCTAACTGTTTGGGATTCCATTTACTTCACCTCCCTCCCAAGAAAATTTAAATTTAAATTTTAGGAAACAAACTTTAAGTGACACTGTTACAATTATCTGTCTTAAGCCTTGTCTACTTTGTGTGTTAAGGAGTACTTATACCATAAACTGTTAAGATATTTTTTATGTTTATTTATTACTTCAGGTTACACCTCCATCACAGTACCCTCTTTTACATCCCTCCCAGTACTGCCCTCCCACCCTCTACCCCCTATCCTTTCCATCCCACTCCTCCTGAGTCCCTACATGTAAGTGCCCTGTCCCAGTTCAGCCATCATATGAGGGCCAAGAGCCACCTCATACATTGGGGGCCTACAAGGCAGCACCACTAGGGCAAAATGTCTCATTGACAGGTAACAAAGTCTATGTTCATGTACCCTTTGATGCATTAGTTATCCTGTACTATATGACTAAAACCCATTTATAAGTGAATAGATGCCATGTGCGTCCCTCTAAGTCTGGGTTAGCTCACTCACTTCCATCATTCTCTAGTTCCATCCATTTGGCTGCAAATTGCATGATTTTGTTGTTTCTGATGGCTGAATAGTATTCCATTGTTTAGATGTACCACAGTTTTTTTTTTATTTCCAGTTTCTAGATATTACAAATAAGGCTGCTATGAACATGGATGGGGAAACGTCCTTGTGGTTTGGTGAGGAATCATTTGGATGTATACCCAGAAGTTGTATGGCTGGGTCTTGAGGTAGAACTATTCCAAGTTTTCTAAGATATCGCCTGACTGATTTCCATAGTGGTTGTATAAGATAATTTTTTTTAAGTTTTACTCTCTTGGCGCTGTAGTTTTGACTTGGTGAGACAATGTTTGCCTAGCATGCACTGTGTCTTGGTAGTCCAGAAGGGATAATAGGAAGTAGGGAGAGTAGACTTAGTTGAAGTATGATACCTGCATATATGGAAATGTCACCATAAGCCCATTAGGTTTTACAATGTAAATTAATTTTTATAATAAAAAGATATATATAATTAGAATGATATCTCACATTGACTTTTTAAATACAGAGACAATCTCTAATCTCTTTCCATTTCAAGTTTGTAATAAAAGTAAAATTTTACAGCATTCATCCTTTGGGAATTAATTCACTGAAACAAAATATCCAAAGGTGAATCCAGAATATTTCATGCATACAGATTCCACAGTTCAAGCATTTGATCATGGGAAGCTATATGAACTTTTAAAAGCGGATATCCTCCATAATAAATGCTGTCACATTTGAATGGATTTTGTTATATAAACATATGTTCTTATTTCTTTACGAGAAATCCCAAATAGTGTAATTCTGGGTTCATGTAACAAATCTGCATTTAATTTTCTGTGAAAACATCAATTAATTCCAAGAATGGGTGAAACATTTTACATTTCCATAAGCAATGTATAAGCCATTTACATTCTCCAAATCCATGTAATTAAAAACAATTTTCTGGAGGGTCCTACTCCTTTTTACTCTTTAATAGCTATTGGGGATTTCTGCCCCACTTTTGTCCATTTGGTTTCCAAGTAAATGATGTAGAGATATTGTAATTTATTAATAAACTCTAGTCACTATACTGGGTAGGTTCTGACCTATGCTTTTCTTCCACCTGTTAAAAATCCACAACAGATGCACCACAGTTTTAAAATCCATTCTTCAGTTGAGGGGCATCTGGGTTGTTTCCAGTTTCTATCTATTACAAATAAGGCTGCTATGAACATAGATGAGGAGACTTCCCTATAATTCCGTGAGGAGTCATTTGGGTGTATACCCAGAAGTGGTATGGCTGGGTTTGAGGCAAAGCTATTCCAATATTTCTAAGATATCGCCAGACTGACCTCCTAGTGGTTGCACAAACCTGCACTCCCACCAGCAAAGGAGGAGGGTTCCCCTTTCTCCACACCCTCGCCAGCATGTGCAGTCATTTGAGCTTTTTTTTTTTTTTTTTTTTTTTTTTTTTTA
>CAJQZJ010001064.1:723630-735053 GCA_907164525.1 Lophiomys imhausi
CAGTGTTCTGTCTGCAGGTATATCTGCAGGCCAGAAGAGGGCACCAGATTTCATTATGGATGGTTGTGAGCCACCATGTGGTTGCTGGGAATTGAACTCATGACCTCTGGAAGAGCAGCCAGTGCTCTTAACCGCTGAGCCATCTCTCCAGCCCCGTCATTTGAGCTTTTGATCTTAGCCATTCTGACAGGTGTGAGATGGAATCTCAGAGTCATCTTGAGCTGCATTTCTCTGATGATTAAGGATGTTGAGCATTTCTTCAGGTGTCTCTCGGCCATTAGGGATTCCTCCTTTGTGAATTCTCTATTTAGCTCCGTACCCCATTTTTTCATTGGATTATTTGGTTTCTTGGCATTTAATTTCTTGAGTTCTTTGTAGATTTTGGATATTAGCCCTCTGTCAGATGTGGGGTCGGTGAATATTTTCTCCCAGATAGTAGGCTGCCGTTCTGTTTGAATGACCGTGTCTTTTGCCTTACAGAAGCTTTTCAGTTTCATGATGTCCCATTTATTGATTGTTGATCTCAGGTCCTGAGCTGTTGGTGCTCTGTTCAGGAAGTTGTCACCTGTGCCAATGAGTTCGAGGGTTTTTCCCACTTTTTCTTCTAGTAGATACCTCCAGAGGTTTTTTTATTGTAAAGGATTGATTTAGCTATTCTGGGCTTTTTGTTGTTCCATATGAAGTTGAAAATAGCTCTTTCCAAGTCTATAAAGAATTGTGTTGGTATTTTGATAGGAATTGCATTGAATCTATATATTGCTTTTGGTAGGATATTACTCAGCTATCAAAAACAATGAAATTATGCAATTTGCAGCCAAATGGATGGAACTAGAGAAGCTCATCCTGAGTGAGCTAACCCGGACTCAGAAGGATGCACATGGCATCTATTCACTTATAGTAGCATTTTAGCTATATAGTACAGGATATCTGTACTACAACCAACATACCAAAGGGAACATGGACATAGACCTTTTTTTTCTTTCTTTTTTTTTTGTTGTTGTTAGTTTTTGCTGGTTTGTGTGTTTTTTGGTCTGTTTTTTAGTCTTCCCTCCCCAGCAATGAGACACTTTTCACTGGTCGTACTGCCTTGTAGGCACCCAGTGTATGAAGAGGCTCTTGGCCCTAATATGATATCTGAATTGGGGCGAGGGACTGTTATGTGGGGTCACTCCACTCCAGAGGAGCAAGATGGAAGGGTTAGGGGGTAGAGGATGGGAGGGTGGGGCTTGGAAGGGGGGAAAGAGGACAGTATGATGGAGATGTAACCTGAAGCAAGCAATAAATAAATTTATTAAATAAAAAAGCAGGTAACAGGTTTAAAACACTGCAAATAAATTAAAGGTTACAGCTATTCAACCTGGTTTTATAAACCAACAAGAGTCGAAAAAACTTAAAGCTAAGGTAAAATACATGAAATGCGTGGGGTTAGCCCATACTTTTAACTTCAGCAGAGACAGGAGGAGCACTATAGAGTTAGTTGTCTTATAAATTCTAGAGTTACAAGGAACAGGGTGGTGATGGTGCACACCCTTAATCCCATCATTCGAGAAGAATACACCCTTAATCCCAACACACTAGAGACAGAAACAGGCAGATGCCAGAGCTCTAGGTCAGCCTGATACAAAACAAGCTCTACATAGGGAAAAACTTCGATCCAGGGGCGGGGGAGCACATCTTTAATCCCTACAGTTGGGAACCACAGGTCTTGATCCCAATACTTAGTATGCAGAGACAGGCACATAGGATTTGGAAGGATTTAAGTTTAAAAGCTACATACAAAAGGCATGCTCAATGTAAACAAATTGTCCTTTGAAATCTCAAAATATATACACTAAAGGTTTGTTTAGCTCCAAAATAACAAAATAATTTCTTCTTTAGTCCAGATTGAAAGATAATACTTTATATATTGTCAAAAAACCAAATTTGCTCCAGGAAAAATATTACCTGACCCCCCCCCCAAAAAAAAGGTAATTGCCCAAAGTTATGATTAGGGCAGGGCTCTGTTGTTATCTTTCCAGGAGACTTAAAGCATCCATTCAAGGAATCCATGGACAACTGGACAAGGGAAACCTCTGCAGAAAACAGATCAGACACCGAAGAAGACGAGTGGCCCAGAAGATCCAGCCTTGCAGTCTCCCTCAATAACTGTTTCCTCAAAAGTCTACAACCACAACTCAAAATCAATAAGATCATTCAGCTCCACAGACTGCTCCAGCCAGAATTTCAGTAAAGGCCTGAAGATCAGCTTCTGTCTACAAACTTCTTAGGACATCTAAATAGCTGAGCACAAAAGGACTGAACATCAAATGATTCTATTAACATTTTTAACCATTTTTCCATCCCTATTTGGGCCACAAGCAGGTTTACTGTGTCCCAAAACAGCAGGAAGTCATTTATGAGAGCGAAGTCCAAGGCCCAGAAGGTGGGGAGGGTGTTCCCCCCCCCCTTTGGTTATTAGATGGATAACAGAAAATTTTGTCATTTAGAGGAAGAGACTACAAGCAGTTAAATGGTCTTGTTAAATGGGTTTTGAAGGTTAGACCTAGGGACTTCTCCCTTTTTTCTTTTCTGTATCCTTCTTTTTCTCCTATGTAGGAGTGAATAGACTTGAGAAAAAATGGGACATAGACATAGTATAGGAAAGATCAAGAAAAAAGGACAGATTATTGAATAAGCCCTTATACCTTTGTATATTGATACAAAATTAATACTATATTAGGCTAAATTGGTATTGATCATTGTATATTAATGCAAAATTAAGATTGTAATGGACTACATCGGTACTGATCTTAGTATATTGATACATAATTAGGAGTATATTTGGCCACATTGGTATTGATCTTTGTATATTGTTACAAAATTAAGGGTAACACTTCTTAAAGTTATTCTACCTAGTAGTAATGCTTAAAATGGAAATGTGATGTTTTGGCCTTTTGCTACCAACCATTATAAACTGTTTAGGATAATTAAGAAATACAAACTAACAGTCATGCAAGCGTGTCATTTTGTTAGTTACTATGACAGTCTATCACAGTTATTTTCTAAGCTACTCAGAAATCAAGTTGTTAAGAGACAGCAACATTTGCTTATCTAAACATAAGAGATAGATAGGGCGTCTTCAAAAATCCCAAGAGATCTGAAGAGTATGGCATTCAAAGATGTTTTTTTTAAGTTTTTTTTTTATATTGAGACATGCCAGCTCCTGACAGCATCCTCTATTTCACTCCAAGTAGAAGATGAGCATCAAAGAATCTCCAGTGTGAGATGGTTGAATTAGTGGCAGCCTAACTCTTGGCAAAAAAAAAAAAAAAACCTTGATTCAACTGTAGACAGACTGCTGTCCAAAAAGGACAAAACTTGGAAGCAGGTAAGTTGACAGCCTAGCTCTGCCAAGACAGGGTAGGTAAGTCCTTCATAATTCCTGCTCTACAATCAATGTCTGTCAGAGAAACGGGGCCAAACAGCTGAAGATTGATGCTGTAATGTATGGAGAGAAAATGGGAACTGTTGAGGCAGCCACGGGTATGTCATTTCTTACTTTTGGAAGCTGTGGGCCCTGCACTTCCTATATAATCAGATATATTTATCCCTCTCAGGTCTCTGAGGTGGTTGAAGAATAGATAGCTAGAGTCTCATAGTTAAATTTTGAGTTGTTTAGGAATCAAGAGGGTGTTCTGGATCTAAGAAGATGTTTTAATATTGTAATGCAAGTTAGTATGAAAGCTGAGTTAGATAGAGAACTTTAAACTCATGGAGACAGTTAGATAGTAGAATGTTAAAATCAGGGGCCAAATACATATGGACTGGACACTGAGAATGTGTGCTAAGCCATATAACTCTCAGAATTGTGGCCTATTTTTTTCAGTTGTTTTGTCCTGTATTTATTGTTATAAGAGAAAGAACCATTTGTTGGACAGAAAAAAAAGAATTATGCATTCTGGGGGAAGGGTGAGAGGGTAGGACGGTGGGGACTGGGAGGGGTGGAGGGAGAGGGCTGTGATGGAGATGTAACTTGAAGTAATAAATAAACATTAAAAAATCCACAACGGAGTTTAATTAAGACTCAGAAATAAACCCATAAACCTACAGACACTTGATTTTTTACAAAGAAGCCAAACCATACAAAGGAAAAAGGAAAGCGTCTTCAACAAATGGTGCTGGTCCAACTGGATGTTTACATGTAGAAGAATGCAAATAGATCCATATTTATCATGCTTCACAAAACTAAAGTCCAAGTGGATCAAAGACCTTGACAACCAGATACAATAAATCTAATAGAAGAGAAAGTGAGAAAAAGCTTTGAACTCACTGGTACAGGAGACAACTTCCTGAACAGAATACCAACAACTCAGTCACTAAGATCAACAATTAATAAATGGGACCTCATGAAACTGAAAAGCTTCTGTAAAGAAAGGACACTGTTATTACAATAAAATGGCAGCCCACATATTAGGAAAAGATCTTCACCAACCCCACATCAGACAGAGGGCTAATACCCGAAATTTATAAAGAATTCAAGAAATCAAATTCCAACAAACAAAACAACCCAATGAAAATTGGAGTGCAGAGCTAAACCAAGAATTAACAATAGAACAAACTCTAATCCTTGAAGCACTTAAAGAAATGTAAATTATCCTTAGTCATCAGGAAAATGAAAATTAAACGGACACTAAGTTTCCATCTTATATCCCTCAGAATGGCTGAAATCAAAAACTCAAGTAATAGTACATTCTGACAAGGATCTGGAGAAAGGGGAATACTCCTCCATTACTAGTTGGAGTACAAACTTGTACATTCACTTTGAAAATCAATCTGTCGATGTCTCAGAAAATTTAGAATAGTTCTACCTCAAGACCTAGCCATGTCACTCCTGGGCATATACCCAAAAGAAGCTCCACCAAACTACAAGGACATTTGCTCATCTATGTTCATAGCAGCATTATTCATAATAGGCAGAAACTGGAATTAATCCAGATATCCCTCAACTGAAGAGTGGATAAAGAAGCGGTAGTACATTTACACAAGAAAAGATCATCCTGAGTGAAGTAACTCAGACCCAGAAAGATACATATGATATGTGACTACTTCCAAGTGGATATATGCAGCCATCCTACAATTCACAGACTCAAAGAAGCTAAGTAATAAGGAGGGCCCAAGAGAGATTTCTTGAGTATCACTCAAAAGGGAATAAAATAGTCATAGGAAGTGGATGAAGAGAGGGAACACAGTAGGAAAGGGAGGAGTGAGGGGACAGTGGATGAGGATCAGGTGTGCTAAGAGGTGAGAGTTGGGGTGAGAGGTGAGAGCACTGGAAGAGAAAAGGGAAACCTATGGGGGGCAACTCTGAGACAAGCAGAAGACCAGCAAAAGAGTGTTCTCCTGAGTAGATATGGGGGTGACCCTAGCTGAGACTCCTGGCAGCGGAGAACATGGAGATAGAAGTGCCTACCTCCTAGCTTGGCAGGACTTCCAATGGAGGGAGGGGGCACCAACATACCCCCAAACCTTAGACCCATTAGTTACCCTGCCTACCTGATGGACAGGGATAAAGATGGAGCAATGATTAATGGAATGGCCAACCTGAATGGTACAACTTGAGACCCACCCCATGAGAGAGAGCCAACTACTGGCATTATTGATGATACTCTGTGTGCTTACAGACGGGAGCCTAGCATAGCTATCCAGCTCCATCTAGCATCACATCAAAACAGATGCCGAGACACATACCCAAACACTAGGTGGAGTTCAGAGAGTCTTGTAGTAGAGTGGGAGGAAGAACAGTGGTTTCTGGAGAGGATAAGAACTTCATAAGAAGACCAATAGATTCAACTAACCTAGGCCCTTTAGGGTTTACAGAGAATGAAGTTCATGTACCCCAAAAGCACACACATTCAAAAAGTATGTTTGGTCTGGACTCAGGCCCCCTACACATTTGGAGCTAATAGGCTGCTTGGTCTTCACACATATTCCCTAGCAAGTGGAGCAGAGATTTCCTGGGCATGTACTCTAATGCCTGTTTGAGGATCACCTTACAGAGCTGGGCTGCCCTGTCTGGCCTCAGTGGAAGAAGATGCTCTTAGTCCTTATGTGACCTGAAGAGCCATGATGGGTTGTTTTCTCAGAAGAAGGGGATGAAGGAAAAGGGAGAAGAAGGTGGGAGAGTGAGAACAGGTGGAGAGGAGGGAGTGCTCTGCGATCAGGATGTAAAATAAATAAATGAATAAATAAAAAACATAAATGCCAGTCACTTGTCAATCTGCTGTCTTCAGGACTGCTTGTACTCCTTCAATCTGTCCTCCCGGCCATGTGCTGCTGGTCCCTCCCACCTAATGGTGAATTTCTTCTTCTTCTCTCTTCTTCCTCCTTTTTGTGGTCTGTCCTGAGGCACTTCACTCAATTCTACATCCTGCCTTCTTATCCTCTCTGCCAAGTCATAATACCCAGACTATTATTGAGCAATCAAGGGTTAATGGGGAGCATTATTTTTTTTTCTTTTGTTTTGTGTTTGGTTTTCTGTTGTTGTTGTTTTGTTTTGTTTTTTTTACTTTTTATAAAAAATATTTATTATTTCAGGGTACATCTTCATCACAGTGTCCTCTTTCCACTCCTCTCAATCTCACCCTTTCACCCTCTTCCCTTTATCTTTTCTATCCCACTCCTCTGGAATGGAGTGTAACTACATAACAGTCCCCCACACCAGTTCAGTAGTCATATGAGGGCCAAGAGCCTCCCCATATACTGAGGGCCTACAAAGCAGCACCACTAGGGCAAACTGTCTCATTAACAGGAAACAAAGTCTGTGTTCCTGTTCCCTTTGGTGCATTGATTGTAGTATACTTATCCTGTACTACATGGCTAAAATCCAATTATAAGCAAATAGATGCCTGTGCATCCTTCTGTGTCTGGGTTAGCTCACTCTGAATGAGCTTCTGTAGTTCCATCCATTTGGCTGAAAATTCCATGATTTTGTTGTTGCTGATGGCTGAGTAGTATTCCATTGTGTACATGTACCATAGTTTTTTATCCATTCCTTGGTTGAGGGACATCTGGGTTGTTTCCAGTTTCTAGCTATTACAAATGAGGCTGCTATGAACATAGATGAGAAAACTTTCTTGTGATTTGGTAAGGAGTCATTTGGATGTATACCCAGAAGTGGTATGGCTGGGTCTTGAGGTAGAGCGATTCCATATTTTCTAAGATATCGCCAGACTGATTTCCATAGTGGTTGTACAAGCTTGCACTCCCACCAGCAATGGAGGAGTGTTCCCCTTTCTCCACAACCTTGCCAGCATGTGCTGTCATTTGAACTTTTGATCTTAGCCATTCTGACAGGTGTGAGATGGAATCTTAGAGATGTCTTGAGTTGCCTTTCTCTGATGATTAAGGATGATGAGCATTTCCTCCAGTGTCTCTCAGGCATTAGGAATTTTTCCTTTGTGAATTCTCTGTTTTGCTCTGTTCCCCATTTTTTGATTGGATTATTTGGGTTTTTGGCATTTAATTACTTGAGCTCTTTGTAAATTTTGGATATTAACCCTCTGTAGGATATGGGGTTGGTGAAGATTTTTTTCCCAATCTGTAGGTTGCCATTTTGTTCAAATGACAGTGTCTTTTGCCTTACAGTAGCTTTTCAGTTTCACGATGTCCCATTTATGGATTGTTGGTCTTAGAGCTTGACCTGTTGGTGTTCTGTTCAGGAAGTTCTCACCTGTGCCAATGAGTTCTAGGGTTTTCCCCACTTTCTCTTCTAGTAGATTTAATATGTCCACCCTTATGTTAAGGTCTTTGATCCACTTGGACTTAAGTTTTGTACAAGGTGATAAGTATCGGTCTAATTTCATTCTTTTACATGTGGACATCCAGTTGGACCAGCACCATTTGTTGAAGATGCTGTCCTTTTTCCATTGTATGGTTCTGGCGTCTTTGTCAAAAATTAAGTGACCATAGGTGTGTGGGTTCATTTCTGAGTCTTCAATTCGATTCCATTGATCCACTGGTCTGTTTCTATACCAGTAGCATGCTGTTTTTATTACTATTGCTCTGTAGTACAGCTTGAAATCTGGGATGTTGATGCCTCCAGGTGTTTTTTTTTTTTTTTTTTTTTTTTTAATAGGATTGATTTAGCTATTCTGGGTTTTTTGTTATTCCACATGAATTTGAGAATTGCTTTTTCTAGGTCTATAAAGAATTGTGGTGGTATGTTGATAGGAATTGCATTGAATCTGTATATAGCTTTTGACAGAATGGCCATTTTTATTATGTTGATTCTACCTATCCATGAGCATGGGAGATCTTTCCATCTTCTGATGGCCTCTTCAATTTCTTTCTTTAAGGACTTGAAGTTCTTGTTATACACATCTTTCACTTGCTTGGTTAGAGATACCCCAGGTATTTTATATTATTTGTGACTATTGTAAAGGGTGTTGTTTCCCTAATTTTCTTTCTTTCTTAGCCCATTTATTTTTTGTATAAAGAAGGGCTTCTGATTTTTTTGAATTAATTTTGTATCCAGCCACCTTGCTGAAGGTGTTTATCAGCTGTAATATTTCTCTGGTGGTTTCTGGACACACAAAATCTATTAGAAGAAAAAGTGGAAAAAACCCTCAAATTCATCTGCACAGGCAACAACTCCCTGAACAGAAAATCAACAGCTCAGTATCTAAGAACAACAATCAATAAATGGGACATCATGAAACTGAAAAGCTTCTGTAAGGCAAAGGACACTGTCATTTGAACAAAATGGCAACCTACAGATTGGGAAAAAAAAAAAAACTTTTCCAACCCCACATCTGACAGAGGGCTAGTATCCGAAATTTACAAAAAGCTCAAGTAATTAAATGCCAAAAAAAAAACAAATAATCCAATCAAAAAATGGGGAACAGAGCTAAACAGAGAATTCACAAAGGAAGAATTCCTAATGCCTGAGAGACACTAGAGGAAATGCTCATCATCCTTAATCATCAGAGAAATGCAACTCAAGACGACTCTAAGATTCCATCTCACACCTGTCAGAATGGCTAAGATCAAAAGCTCAAATGACAGCACATGCTGGCAAGGTTGTGGAGAAAGGGGAAAACTCCTCCATTGCTGGTGGGAGTGCAAGCTTGTACAACCACTATGGAAATCAGTCTGGTGATACCTTAGAAAACATGGAATAGATCTACCTCAAGACCCAGTCATACCACTTCTGGGTATACATCCAAATGACTCCTTACCAAATCACAAGAAAGTTTCCTCTTCTATGTTCATAGCAGCCTCATTTGTAATAGCTAGAAACAAGAAACAACCCAGATGTCCCTCAACCGAGGAATGGATAAAAAACTATGGTACATGTACACAATGGAATACTACTCAGCCATCAGCAACAACAAAATCATGGAATTTTCAGCCAAATGAATGGAACTAGAGAAGCTCATCCTGAGTGAGCTAACCCAGACTCAGAAGGATGCACATGGCATCTATTCACTTATACTCGAATTTTAGCTATATAGTACAGGATATCTATACTCCTACCAATGCACCAAAGGGAACATAGACATAGACTTTCTCTCTCTCTCTCTCTCTCTCTCTATATATATATATATATATATATATATATCAATGAGACACTCTTCCCTAGTGGTGCTGCCTTGTAGGCACCCAGTGTATGAGGCTCTTGGCCCTCATATGACTGCTGAACTGGGGCGGGGGACTGATATGTAGGGACACTCCACTCTAGAAGAGTGGGATGGAAGGGATGGGGTAGGTGGTGGGAGGGCAGAACTGGGAGGGGTGGAAAGAGAACACTGTGATGGAGATGTAACCTGAAGTAATAAATAAATATTTTTAAAAATCTGTATGAACTGGACAAGTCACCACGAATTCAGATACAGCTAGTAACAGCATCCAAAAACATTGGCAAATACAGTTTGACAAGGGATAGCTTTGGTTTTGGGCCTCCATTTATATATTTTTGTGCAGTGAAGAGCAAAGCTGGGTGGAGTTGTCTCGATGCAGCTATAGCAAGGAGACTCTAGCCATAGTAAGGGGTGGGCAGACTATGACAGGAGAGTAATATAGAATATTTAAATTAAATTTTCTAGAATCCTCACATATTCCTCAAAATTAGTGACTATTTAAATTACATGCCAATTTATCAACAGTACATAGTGAGAATATTGTATTTAACATTTAGTTGTGAATTCATCTATGAGACTGTTTCTGATACACAAACTTGTTCAATGTAACAACATTCCTTGCCATACTTACCAGTTTTAAACCCAGTGATGGTGGCTCAAAGTGTATTTATTTTTAGCCACGATAACCAGATAGTAACAAATAATAGCATAATAAATTACTTTTCTCATTTTTGTGATCAAATATCTGAAAAGAAACAACTTGATTCAGGAGGGATTTATTTCAGGATGATTTGAGAATATAGTTCAACATGTGGTGGCATGATAGCAAGAACAGCTTGTTGCTATGGCAGCAGAAGAGTGAGGTCATTGCTCACATTTTTGTGCGATCAGTAACCAAAGAAACTATGGCATGAAATAAGGCTGGGATATCAGCTTCCAATCCCAACATCCCTGACGACCCGTTTTCTCTTAATAAGCTTTCAGAAGGACCCAAAACAATGCCACTTGACAGGGACATTTCAGCCCTTGATGATTCTGACTCCCAACTCCAGAGCTGCACAGCATGTCCTCCATCCTTAAGGAAGGCAAGAGAACTGTGTACTCTTCTAAGGAAGTAGAGAGTCAGCAGAGAGATCACAGACAGTACTGTGCTTTTATCACATTAGATAAAAAAAAATAATGAGAAATTGGTTAAGACATTTTAAAAACAGTAAAATGACTGATGTGCACCCTCCAAATTTCAATACTAATACTTCCTGACTGATATAAAGTACTAGGTAAGAAGAAAAAGAATGTCTCAGGAGAAAAGAACCTCTATTATTTTTTAAGTCAAGAACTCATCAACCACCATTTTCCTATGATATTGTTATGGTCTTGCATGGCTGTAATTTTCAATAATTCTTGATGCAACACTGCACAACAACATAAAAGGACCCTGGGAGGGCTGTATAAGAATTTCACAGACTGTTGTGCTGCTGGCAGGTAATGGAGCTTTGGTCCTGAATAGACCCAGCTTCCAGTGCCGTGCTGTTTGTATGGCCCCATTTCAGGCAACTGCTCCTTTGATGTGTCTGATTCAGTGGGGTGTGCTGTGGGAAGAAGTTTGCATCACTATCAAAGGTAGTGTATTTCTCTGATGATTGTGAAATATTCACAGTAGATAAATGGAAAGGTGGCCTTTACACTTCTTTTTCAGAGTTAAGAGTGAACACATCTACTTTACAGAGGAAAGTGGTTGTACTTTTATCTTAATAAGTGGTGATAATACTATATGTTAATATAATTATCATGCATATTTCTTTTTTT
>CAJQZJ010001077.1:0-14684 GCA_907164525.1 Lophiomys imhausi
CAATGTACCCAAGCATGTGTGTCTTTGTAATCGATACCACATCATCAATCTGGCTGTGCAAGAAACATTGCCCCCCTTTGACTAGGTGTTTTAGTTATGGTTTCTATTGCTGCAATGAAGCACCATGACCAAAGTATCTTGGGGAGGAAAGAGTATATTTGGTTTAACCTTCCCACATCACAGTTCACCATCAAAAGGAGCCAGTACAGGAACTCAAACAGGGCAGGAACCTGGAGGCAGGTGCTGATGAAGAGGCCATGGAGTGGTGCTGCCTACTGGCTTACTCAGACTGCTTTCTTATAGAACCCAGGGACAGCACCACCCACAATGAGCTGGGCTCTCCCCCGTTGATCACTAAGAAAATGCCCAACAGACTTCCCTATAGCCAGATCTTATGGAGGCATTTTCTCAATTGAAGTTCTCTCCTTTCAGATGACTCTAGCTCATATCAAGTTGACATAAAACTAGCCAGCGCACTAGGTTCGTCAATCACTTTCATTTTTGTCCTATACCCTACCTATCTCAGTGGAGTGCTAGGAAATTCAGCCTGAGTCATTCTTGCCTTCCTGGTGTCAAGCGTGGGTCTCTGAATCTTCCACAGGACCTGGCATGTGGGAGGGAGTACACACAGGGTGGAGGCACATCTGGTGATTGTCTGCCATTATTGTTCGTACATTTCTGCTAAGCCACTTATTTCCCCCTTTCATTACCATTTTGGCCAGAAGCTAAGGGAATCTGCCAGCTGGTTGGGAGGCTGGCTGCTTCCAGTTTATCGCCTTAAACAAACCAAGAGCCTCTGTGAGAGTACTAATAGGAAACATATTCCAACAACCTACATTGTCTCCTCTCTTCTCCTCCTAGCCAGGATGCATTCATCCCTTGAGACGAGCAAGTTTTATTTTAGAGCAGTATGGGGAGAAAAGGGAAAACACAAGAAGAAAAACTAGGCCTCGACCTATGACAGCTAAAAGGCTGAGTTAATAAGCTGTTGAGTGGGATAATTTAAGCTGATACAACATCAGAAAACAGCAATATTGGCCATTACAAATATTTTGCTATTGCTGTACTGAGACAGGACTTATATACAACCAGGTTGGCCTTAAAAATATGTAGCACAGAATTGAACTCTTTTTTTTTAATACTTTATTTTTTTTTCTTCAAGTTACATCTCAGTAATAAACCCCTCCCTATTCCCCCTTCCTATCCCGCCCTTCCACCCTCTTCCCCCCAGAAGTTTCCCCTTTCAGTCCAACAGATGGTTCCTTCTCTTATAACAGTAAGTATTATACAAAACAACAGATATAAATATGCCACATTTATGAGAGTTAAATGGCCCAGTATACCTTCCCAATGTCTAGTTTATACATATTTGGCCCCTGACTTTAACATTCTACTATCTAACCATCTCCTTGAGTTTAAAGGTCTATATGTGACTCAACATTCATACTAACTTGCAACACACTTTTAAGAGTATCTTCTTAGACCTATAACACCCTCTTGATTCCTAAACAACTCAAAATTTAACTATGAGACTCTAGCTGTCTATTCTTCAACCACCTCAGAGACCTGAGAGGGATAAATATATTTGCTTATATAGGAAGAGCAGGGCCTGCAGCTTCCAAAACTAAGAAAGGACATACCAATGACTGCCTGGACAGTTCCCATTTTCTCTCCATACATTCCTGCATCAGTCTTCAGCCTTTGGGTCCTGTTTCTATGACAGACATTTGTTGTAGAGCAGGGATTATGAAGGACTTACCTACCCTGTCTTGGCAGAGTTAGGCTGTCGACTTCCCTGCTACCAAGTTTTGTCCTTTTTGGACAGCAGTCTGTCTGCAGTTGGTGCAAGGGGTTTTTTCATGCCAAGAGATAGGCTTGCCACTAATTCAACCATCTTACAGTGGAGGTTCTTCGATGCTTATCTTCTACTTGGAGTAGAATAGGGGGTGCTGTCAGGCGCTGATATCAGAATTGAACTCTTGATCCTCTCCCTCTGTTATAATTACAGGCATGATCCACCATAGCTGGCTGCAGCCTAACTTTAAAAAATATTTGTATGGCAGGGGCTGGAGAGATGACAGAGAGGTTAAGAGCACTGACTGCTCTTCCAGAGGTCCTGAGTTCAATTCCCAGCAACCACATGGTGGTTCACAACTATCTATAATGAGATCTGGTACCCTCCTCTGGCCTGCAGGCATGCATGCAAACAGAACACTGTATACATAATAAATAAATCTTTAAACAAATGTTTGTATGGGGGGCTGGAGAGATGGCTCAATGATTAAGAGCACTTGTTGCTCTTGCACAGGACCCAATTTTAGTTTTCAGCATCCACATGGTAACTCACAACCATCTGTAATTCCAGTTAAAAGGGATCTGATGCCCTCGTCTGACCTCTATGGACACCAGGCATGCATGTGGTATACAGACATACATTTGAGCAAAGCACTCATACATATAAAATGAAATTCATTAATTAAAAAAGCTCATACACATATGTTGCAGAATATTTGTTCACATTGTGAACCCTGAGTTTCTGAATTGAAAAATCTGTTTCTAATTGGGATGGCTCAGCCTTTAATCCTAGAGCTTTCTGATTATTGTAAACAAGTGGTTATGGTGTGGCTGAACTCTAAGCACACACCTTTAATCCTAGAGCTTTCTGAACACAGGATTAAATAAAGTTAACCCTAGGTCAAGAGGCAGAACAAGAAAGCAGCTGACAGGGATTAACCAGAAAGGAGGGACAGAAGGGTATTTAAGATATCTTGGAGAAGGAGCTTTTCAGCTCTAAGCTTTTTCCTCTAGGGTTTTCAGCTGAATAGGAAGATCAGCTGGGTGCTTTCTCTGCCTCTCAGCCAGCAGGTTTTCACCCCAGCATCTGGCTCCTGAGTCTTCATTGGTAAAATAGTATGACTGGAATAGTGCCTGTAAATGCTCCTCAGGAGCTGCTTGCATTGGCTTTGCTTGCATTGAGAGACAAGGTCTCTCACTTGGACCTGGAGCTCACCACCTGTTTAGGATAACTGGTGAATGAGCCCCCGGGACCTGCCTACTCCTCTTACCTAGCACCAGGATAACAAGCATGTGCCACCATGCCTGGCATTTTCACATGGGTTCTGGAAATTGGGCTCAGGTTTTCATGGTTATGTGGCAAGCTCTTTACCAACTAAGCTAGCTCCTCAGTCCCAGTTTTCTTTTTGAAACATGGAAACTTTTCCATGATTCCCTCCATCTCGTTTCTCCTTCAGTTTCATTTTTCAGAACTCAGTCATTAACACATGGCTCCCCTTACCAACAAGAAAGTGTGGCAAAATAAACAACCGGTATTTACAACCCTGACTCTGGGAGAAAGGAGTCTTGCATCAATCTGACTGTTGCTAGGTAGGAATTCGTTACTCAGTCTCTGCACAGGAGCGTTTTCTTGGGATATATGGCTCCCTCCAGGCTTGAGATGAGGCACTTACAAGTCCCCTTGGAGGAGGGGAACTCTGTCCTCCTTTGCTTCCTATGTGCGTCAGCTTATGAGCTGTACCATCTAGCTTGTGGCACAGCCTACACACTAACTAGAGCATGTCTTGTAGCTGAAGATGTCAGTCCTGTAGGAATCTCCGTGCCTCTAACTTTTGTGCTTTTTGGAGGGATTGGAACTTCAGAAAGGCAGGCCACGAGAATAGGGTGACCTTTGGAAACTTTCTCATTTACTTCGATGTGAAGGGCTTTCCTCTTTTTTCTCTCTCTCTCTCTTATATGTATTTTAATTTAGTTTATTTATCTTTTATATATTTTAAATTTTATTTATTTATTTAATTTTGGGGGCAGAGTCTCGCTCTGTAGTCCTGACTGTCCTGGAACTCACTTTGTAGACCAGGCTAGCCTCAAACTCACAGAGATCTGCCTCCTTCTGACTCTCCATTGCTGTGATTAAAAGGTGTGCACCACTACACCTGACTATGAGGGACTTTTCGAAACTGGCATGCTAATCTTGGTGAAGTCCTTGGTTTCTGCATGTCAGGGAGCATTTGAAGGGGGACGCAGGAATGAGAACCAGATAGCTTGTAAGAAGCCAGCATAGAAAATTTTAAGCAGAAATTGCCTCTCCTTCTGGGGTCTGTAGTGGACATGTTCCTTGAAAGCTAAGCCTTCCCTGGGGTTTCAGGTTAGCTCCATGGTAGACCCTAGCAAGCACAAGGGTCTGGGTTTGCTCATCATCTCTGAAAACAGAAAAGAAAATAAGTGTGCCCTATCAGGACCCAGGGTGTCTGAAAGCCCCAGAAAGCAGGACACAGTCTAGGAGGAGATGGAGCCCTTACCACCTTCCTTCCGCTTCCTGCTTTAGTCAAAAAATGGACACAAGTGTAATCTAAGCAGAGAAACCCAGGTCTACTTGTAATTTAGGCCCTGGCTGCACTTCAGCTTCCCAGAGCTCTGAACAGCTAGCTCACAGAACAGGGAGGGCTATGAGAGGTGGACAGTGGAGAGTAGGGCTAGTGTATCTTTGGAGGCCACGTCACCCATTTTACTTGCCGTGTCATTCTTTGCACTCTGTCTCACCTCTTTAGAGAAATAATCCCTGCTTATTGCTCACAGCAATGTTTCTCTATTTTCAGTACTGAGGATTTGGGTCAGGTGTTTGTTCTGAGATAGGCTGACCTTAAAATCATGTCTCAGCCCTCTGAGTGGCTGGAATTACAAATGTGAGCCACCATCCCTCAATTATTGTGTGCGCGTGTGCGCGCATGTGAGTGGTGTTTTGTTTTTTGAGACAGGATCTTTCTGTGTAGTCCTGGCTGTCCAGGGAGTCATTTTGTAGAACAGGCTGACCTTGAACTCACAGAGATCCACCTGCTAGGATTAAAGGTATGTGCCACCATGCCTGGCTTTTTGTTGTATTTTTTATGTGTATGTGTGAGGAGGCCAGAAGAGGACATCAGATCCCTAGGAGCTGGAGTTCCAGGCAGTTGTGAGCCACCTGGCCTGGGTGCTAGGAGCTGAAAGAGGAGCGAGTGCTCTTAACCAGTGAGCCAGCTCTCCAGTCCCTTGCTGTTGTTTGGAGACAGAGTGTCACCCTGTATCCTAGGCTGGCCTCAAATCCACAGCACTTGCCTCAGCATCTTGAGTGCTGGGATTACAGACATATAATACTGGCTAGAGCTGAGGATTGAACCCAGGGCCTCATATGTGCTAGGCAAGTGCTATACCACTGCGCTATACTGCCAACCCCAGCATTCTTTATGTATACCTAGTGTGTTTGAATCCCCTGGACCTGGAGCAAACGTGAGCTGGGCAATGTGGGTCCTAGAAACCAAATTCTAGTTGTCTAGCAGAGCAGCCACTCCTCTTAACCACTAAGCCACCTCCCCGGGCCCAGGACCATTCTTAATAGCCAAAAGATGGAAGCAGCCTAAATATCCATTGATGAATAAATAGACAAACAAAAGTGAAAATGTTTGTACGGATGTGGCTCAATGGTAAAGCCATTGCCCCTAGCATACCCTGAAAGACACACACACACACACACACACACACACACACACACACACACACAAGTGCATATTCACACGAGAGAAAATTAAGTCTTAAAATGAACAGAAATCTTGATATGTTCTGTAGTATGGATGAGATTGAAGGACATGATGCTAAGTGAAATAAACTAGATGAAAACAGACCATTTCCACATGGAAGAAGTACCCAGAGGCCTGGGGCTGAAGTTCAGTGGTAAAATACCGGGCTTCAACATTGGAAGCACTCAGCATGATCTTCAGCACTACTTCCTCTTCCTCCTGCTAAAATTGCAAGCATGTACCACTGCCATACCTGGCTTTTTTTTTTTTTTTTTTTTTGAAACAGACTCTCAGTAGCAAAGGCTGACTTGGAAGACTGGTTGTTCTCAAATTCATGGGCAATTCTCCTGCTCCAACCTACCTTCCTCGATGTTGGGATTAACATGCATGTGGCACTGTGCCCAGTATCAAGAATTAGTATTTAATGAATGCAGAATTTCAGTTTCACAAGGTAAGAGTGTTCTGATAATGGATACTGATTATGGCTTCACAGCAGTGGGAATATACTTGCCACCACTGAATTTCTGGTTTTAGTTACAAGAATAAAGTATGAAATTTAATAGTGTATTCTTTCTGACATTTAAAATTATTCCAAACCACCAAGAGTTTTAAAGTTTAGAAAAAGCGACTCTGAACCTTGTAAACGAATTAAAAAAAACACCAATATTTATTAATACTTAAACACTTCTCAAACACCTATATCCTATAATCTACAATATTTAATACCTATAACCTATAACCTAATACATATAAACACTTAATACCTAAGAACACCTAACCAATCCTATTTTAACCCTCTTGAAAGGATATTAGGATTCTCTAGTGCAGGTTCATGCAGGAACCTTGGTCAATCTTCTATCTGCAGGCACACTTTAAATGTTCCCACTCTGGCTCTGGCGGTCATGGAAAAATTATCTTCAGCTTGGCTCAGCTTATTCCTTTAAGAGCTTATTCCACTGTCCAAAGGTTCATGTGGCTAATGGACTTCACTGCTCATCCTGGGGCTGGCTTCCTCAGTCACTTCCATAGTCTCCTCAGCCTGCGTGTGCTTTGCAAACTAGTCTTTTACTTTAAAGCCGTGTACAACCTTAAGGTGACAGGGGCTACCCTTTTGCCTGTTTTCAAGGTCCTCGCCACAGCCTCCAAACTCTGTCCACCTCCTGGCACCTCTCTCACTTACCCGGCACTGTTGGGCCTCTGTACAGGTGTCTTTAGTGTCCACTTTTCAAGACCTTTCCTTCAGAAGGTTCTATTCCAAGCCTTTTCTGCTAGACTTCTTGGGCTAGCTAGCTTGTAGCAAGAGTCTCTTCCTCGGACTCTGCCTCTCAGTTTTCTCAGAAATTCTCAGTTTACTTGCTAAGGCTTCTGACTGCTGATTTCCCTCAGGGCTATTGCAGCTTAAATGTTGGTAGATGGCATCCCTTGCTTCACACTTCTCCTGCATGTGCTTCTGTCTCCTCTCTCCGTGGGGGCTGAGAGGGCTTCATGTGGAGCTCATAAGCCATGGATGGTTTATGATATGAGTATGTAGTCCCAGTACTTCAGAGACTAAGGAGGATCATGGGTTTGAGGCCAGCATGGTCCAAAAAAGAAAAAAGAAGAAGAAAAAAATCCAAGGGCTGAAAAAATGGCCCAGCAGTTAAGAGTGTTTGCTTGGCAAACATGATAACTTAAGTTCAAATTCCTAGAACTCACATAAAAAGCTGGGAGTGAAGACAGTCCTCTGGGGGTGAAAACAGGATGATGCTCACTGGGGCTCACTTGCCACAAGATTAACTTTAGCTCTTAAAGGAATAAGGCAGAAAGCAATAGAGGACACCTGACATCCTCCTCTGTACCCCATCCACCAGTACACATAGGCTTGTACACCTGCATACACCACACACTCGTGAGTGCACACACACACACACACACAGTGCTAATGACGTAGCTCAGTTGGTAGAGTGCCTAGCATTCACAAAGCCCTGAGTGTAGAAAAATGGCTAATTAAATTATTTACTAGTATTTTATTATATTTAATTGATTGGTGGCATTAATACTTATTCCATCATTATAAATGAGTATACACAGACACCACGTGTATTTTAACAAGCCTTGGCCTGAATTGAGCAGTCTTGGCCCACCTAAGCTACTTCTTAATTCTATTACCCAAATATGACCCCATATATACATACGTCCCCTTGGACTGGTATTCTCCATGATAGCTGATGTTCTAGGCCATGGGGAATAAGGTTCTTTTTTCTTTTCTTTTTCTTTCTTTCTTTCTTTTTTTGTCACAGGAAAGTTTCTTTTTTCTTTTTAGCTTTATTTATTACTTCAGGTTGCATCTCCATTATAGTGTCCTCTTTCCACCCCTCCCAGTCCTGCCCTCCCACACTCTACCTTCCATCCCACTCCTCTGGAGTGGAGTGTCCCTACATAACAGTCCCCTGCCCCAGTTCAGCAGTCATATGAGGGCCAAGAGCCTGTTCATACACTGGGGGCATATATGTCAGCACCACTAGGGCAAAGTGTCTCACAGACAGGAAAAAAAGAGTATGTTCACGTTCCCTTTGGTGCATTCATTGTAGTATAGTTATCCTGTACTATATGGCTAAAATTTGACTATAAGTGAGTAGGTGCCATGTGCATCATTCTGGGTCTGGGTTAGCTCACTCAGGATGAGCTTATCTAGTTCCATCATTTGTCTGCAAATTGCATGATTTCATTCTTTCTGATAGCTGAGTAGTATTCCATTGTGTAGATGTACCACCGTTTTTTAATCCATTCTTCAGTTGGGGGACATTTGGGTTGTTTCCAGCTTCTAGCTATAAGGCTGCTATGAACATAGACGAGGAAACTTCCTTGTGATTTGGTGAGGAATCATTTGGATGTATACCCAGAAGTGGTATGGCTGGGTCCCAAGGCAGAGAGCTATTTCAAGTTTTCTAAGATATCGCCAGACTGACCCCCATAGTGGTTGCACAAGCCTGCACTCCCACCAGCAATGGAGGAGGATTCCCCTTTCTCCACACCCTCTCCAGCATGTGCTGTCATTTGAACTTTTGATCTTAGCCATTCTGACAGGTGTGAGATGGAATCTTAGAGTCTTCTTGAGTTGCATTTGTCTGATCATTAAGGATGCTGAGCATTTCTTCAAGTGTCTCTCAGCCATTAGGAATTCCTCCTTTGTGAATTCTCTGTTTAGCTCTGTTCCCCATTTTTTGATTGGATTATTTGGTTTCTTGGCATTTGATTTCTTGAGTTCTTTGTAAATTGTGGATATTAGCCCTCTGTCAGATGTGGGGTTGGTGAAGATTTTTTCCCAAAATGTAGGCTGCCGTTTTATTCAAATGACAGTGTCTTTTGCCTTACAGAAGCTTTTCAGTTTCATGAGGCCCCATTTATTGATTGTTGGTCTTAGATCCTGAGCTGTTAGTGTTCTGTTCAGGAAGTGGTCACCTATGCCAATGAGTTCGAGGGTTTTCCCCACTTTTTCTTTTAGTAGATTTAGTGTGTCCGGCCTTATGTTAAGGTCTTTGATTCACTTGGACTTAAGTTTTATACAAGGTGGTAAGTATGGATCTAATTTCATTCTTTTACATGTGGACATTCAGTTGGCCCAGCACCATTTGTTGAAGATGCTTTCCTTTTTTCCATTGTACAGATTTGGCTTCTTTGTCAAAAATTAAGTGACCATAGGTGTGTGAGTTAATTTCTGGGTCTTCAATTCGATTCCATTGATCCACTGGTCTGTTTCTATACCAGTACCATGCTGTTTTTACTACTATTGCTCTGTAGTACAGCTTGAAATCTGGGATAGTGATACCTCCAGATGGTTTTTCTTTTCTTTTTTTTTTTTTTGGTACAGGATTGATTTAGCTATTCTTGGTTTTTTGTTGTTTCATATGAAATTGAGAATTGCGTTTTCTATGTCTATAAAGAATTGTGTTGGTATTTTGATAGGAATTGCATTGAATCTGTATATTGCTTTCGGTAGGAAGGCCATTTTTATTTGTTGATCCTACCTATCCATGAGCATGGGAGATCTTTCCATCTTCTGATGACCTCTTCAATTTCTTTCTTCAAGAACTTGAATTTTTTGTCATATAGGTCTTTTACTTGCTTGGTTAGAGTTACCCCCAGGTATTTTATATTGTTTGTGGCTATTGTGAAGTGTGTTGTTTCCCTGATTTCTTTCTCAGCCCATTTATTTGTTGTGTAAAGAAGGGCTTCTGATTTTTTTGAAGTAATCTTGTATCCAGCCACATTGCTGAAGGTGTTTAACAGCTGTAAGAGTTCTCTGGTGGAATTTTTTGGGTTGCTTATGTGTACTATCATATCATCTGCAAATAGGGATAATTTGACATCTTTATTTTTAATTTTTATCCCCTTTATCTCCTTTAACTGTCTTATTGCTCTAGCAAGAACTTCAAGTACTATCTTGAAAAGAAATGGCAAAAGTGGACATCCTTGTCTTGTCCCTAGGTTACAGAAAATTCTTCAAGTTTCTCTCCATTTAATTTGATATTGGCTACTGGCTTGCTGTATATCACCTTTATTATTTCTAGGTATGCTCTTTGTATGCCCATACTCTCCAGGACTTTTAGCATGAAGGGGTGTTGGATTTTGTCAAATGCTTTTTCAGCATCTAGCGAGATTATCATGTGTTTTTTTCTTTTCCTTCAACTTGTTTATATGGTGAATTACGTTGATGGAGTTTCATATGTTGAACCATCCCTGCATTCCTGGGATGACGCCTACTTGATCATGGTGTATGAAACTTTTTATGTGTTCTTGATTCAGTTTGCCAGGATTTTATTAAGTATTTTTGCATCTATGTTCATGAGGGAGATTGGTCTGAAGTTCTCTTTCTTTGTTGGGTCTTTGTGTGGTTTGGGACTCATAGAATGAGTTTGGCAGTGTTCTTTCTGATTCTATTTTGTGAAAGAGTTTGAAGAGTATTGGTATTAGCTTTTCTTTGAAGGTCTGGTAGAATTCTGTGCTGAAATCATCTGGCCCTGGGATTTTTTTGGTTGGGAGAATTTTAATGACTGTTTCTATTTCCTTAGGGGTTATAGAGCTGTTTAATCTGTTAACCTCATCTTCATTTAGCTTTGGTAGGTGGAATCTATCAAGAAAATTGTCCATTTCACTTAGGTTTTCTAATTTGGTGGAGTATAGATTTTTAAAGTAGGACCTAAAGATTCTCTGGATTTCCTCAATATCTGTTATTATTTCTCCCTTTTCATTTCTGATTTTGTTGATTTGGGTTTTTTCCCTCTACCTTTTAGTTAATTTGGCTGAGGGTTTGTCTATTTTGTTGATTTTCTCAAAGAACCAACTCTTGGTTTCATTGATTCTTTGTATCATTCTTTTTGTTTCTAAGTTGTTGATTTCAGCCCTAAGTTTGATGATTTCCTGCCTTCTGCTCCTCTTGGGAGTGTTTGCTTCTTTTTTTTTTCCAATTCATCCAGTTTAGCTGTTAATTCACTAATATGAGCTGTCACAATTTTCTTTTTGAAGGAGTTTAGTGCTATGAACTTTCCTGTAGCACAGCTTTCATTGTGTCCCATAGGTTTGGGTATGTTGTGCCTTCATTTTCATTGGATTTTAAGAAGTCTTTGATTTCCTTCTTTATTTCTTCTCTGACCCAGTAGTCATCCAGTAAAGAGTTGTTCAATTTCCATGTGTGTGTAGGCTTTCTGTTGTTTCTGTTGTTGTTAAAGTCCAGCTTTATTCCATGGTGGTCTGATAAGATACAAGGGGTTATTTCAATTTTCTTGTATCTGTTGAGGCTTGCTTTGTGTTCAACTATATGGTTGATTTTGGAGAAGGTTCTATGCAGTGCTGAGAAGAAGGTGTATTCTTTTGTGTTTGATTGAAACGTTCTGTAGATATCTGTTAGGTCCATTTGGTTCATGACTTCTGTTAGACTTATTATTTCTCTGGCTTCTGTCTTGATGACCTGTCCATTGTTCTGAGTGGGATGTTGAAGTCTCCCACTACTAATGTGTGGGGATCAATGTGTGATTTAAGCTTTAGAAGAGTTTCTTTTACAAATGTAGGTGCCTTTGTATTTTGGGCATAGATGTTCAATATTGAGATGTCCTCTTGATGAATATTTCCTTTAACGAGTATGTAATGCCCTTCTCTATCTTTTTTGATTAACTTCAGTTGGAAGTCTATTTTGTTTGATATTAAGATGACTACTCCAGCTTGTTTCCTGGGTCCATTTGCTTGGAAAACCTTTTCTCAGCCCTTTACTCTGAGGTAGCACCAATCTTTGTTAGTGACATGCGTTTCTTGTATGTAGCAAAATGATGAGTCTTGTTTACAGATCCAATCTGTAAGCCTGTGTCTTTTTACTGGGGATTTGAGTCCATTGATGTTGATGGATATTAATGACCAAAGGTTGTTATTTCTTATTATTTTGGTGTAGGTGGTGATTGTGTGTTTCTTTTTATTTGGCTGCAGTGGATTTTTTTGTTTCCTTTGTTTTCTTGGGTGTAGTTATCTTCTTTGGGTTGGAATTTTCCTTCTAGGATCTTCTGTAGGGCTGTATTTGTGGGTAGATACTGTTTAAATTTGATTTTGTCATGGAATATCTTGTTTTCTCCATCTATGTTGATAGAGAGTTTTGCTGTGTATAGTAGTCTGGCTGGGCACCTATGTTCTCTCAGGGCTCAGAGGACATCTCCCCAGGCCCTTCTGGCTTTTAAAGTTTCTAAGGAGAAGTCAGGTGTAATTCTGATGTGTCTGCCATTATATGTTACTTGACCTTTTTCTCTTACAGCTTTTAATATTCTTTCTTGTTCTGTACATTTGGAGTTTCAATTATTATGTGGCAAGAGGAGTTTCTTTTCTGATCTAATCTGTTTGGTGTTCTGTATGCCTCTTGGAATTTTATTGGCATCTCTCTCTTTAGGTTTGGGAAATTTTCTTCTATGATTTTGTTGAAGATATTTCCTACACCTTGGAGTTGGGAGTCTTCTCTTTCCTCTATGAGGTTCTTTTTTCTAACCCATGGTGTGTGTCCTCCTTCTTCCTACTGCTGGCTGGAAGGAATTGATCCTCTGTCTGAGTGCAGGCTTCCTGTTCTAATCTCAGGAAGTCCTGCCTTTCACTGTCTTTGCCCAATCTCAGGCCTCAGCATTTTATGTAACCAATTAGAGTCAATGTAAGTAACAGACAGCAAACAGGACAAATTAATTAACATTTAGAATGCTTAACACTACACCATCACCTGAGTTTGATCCTTACCCAGCAACACATAAAACTAGGTATGGTGGCACTGGCTTGGAATCTCAGCATTTAGGAAGTGAGGATCTGATGTTCCAGTCATCCTTGAATACCATTGTAGATTTGAGGTCAGCTTGAGGTATATGTGACCTTGTCTCAAAAAAAAAGAAAGAAAGAAAGAAACCAAGGGCTAAGCATGATGGTGCATGCCTTTAATGCCAGCATGTGGGAGGTAGAGTTAGGAGGCTCTATGAATTCGAGGCTAGCTTGGTCTTCAAATCTAGTTCCTTGCCAGACAGGTCTACAGAGTGAAACTTTATCTCAAAAAACAAATAAATAAAAACCAAAAAAAAAGACAAAAGCCAGGCAAAGGGGCTCATGTCTCCAGTTCCGATACTTGGAAGCCTAAGACAGGAGAATTTCTGTGAGTTTGAGGCCAGCCTGAACTACACAAGGTAGTCTTAAAAACAACAGTAAAAGGAAACAAAATGCCAACAACTGGGCTACTAGAGCACTTACCTAGCATATATAAGGCCCTGTGTTCTATTCTTAGCATTTTCCCCCAATCTTTCTCTCTCTTTTCCAGGAACAAGATCTTGTCAACTCTTTGCAGGTTCCATAAGTCTGTACTTCTTCTGTCTCTGTGGTCTCCAGTTTGTGACTGGGCTTATGGAACATCAATGGCTCCAGATATAGCCAGTGTAACACAGTCCCTAAATAATTAAATTTACTCCAAAGTAGGGAGCAAGTGAAGTCCTGGGTCAATGCATATTGTTGACATTGGCACAACCGTGTCAATGGCTAATGTCTCAGATCCATAAGCATGTCAAAGCCTTCCTCTGGTGGGGCTCAGAGGGATGGCAAAGGCTTCCTGTGGTCTGTGGTGGATGCTTACAGTGTGTGTGGGACATGTCCACCATAGCTTTCTCCTCCTGAATGCTTATCACCTGAAAATTGCTCCCCTAGAGAGACTAGCTACTGAGGTTAGCTAAACCTGTCCCCTTGATCCGACTGTAGACCGTAAACCCTGCCTCCTTGTTTATCTGTATACAATAACCTTGTCTCTTTCTTTAGCTGTATGTAGTAACCCGAACTCTCTGTTCAACTGTATATAATAAGCAGGCTGAGCCTCAGGGATTCCATGGCTTCTCCATCTAAGAATCCAGACTACCCAGTCCCAGCTTTTCTGTGTGTCTGTAATTTCTTCATTCCCTTGATGCCCCAGTTAAGTCAGTCCCTAGAGCTGTGCAGAACTTGGCAAAATGGAACCCAAACAGAGACAAGGACGGTGGGGACTGACTACAAGGAACTTGAATCACTCAGCAGACAAGGGACTACACCTGTGAGAAATGTAACACTGAAGTTAAAGGAGGAAACAACAACATAAAGTAAGAAAGAAGGATAAAGGAACAAAGTGATAGAGGGTACACATTTCAGATTGTCAGGTGTAAAAGCCTTTGGACAAGTAGAATTCAGGGATATGCAGCTAAGTGTTAGTACTTAGAGATTTGGGGAACAAATAGAACCTAAACATAGTTATACGTTGGTGCTTCAGGGGAGATTTTGAGAAACTGTGGAAGTGGGGTGATGGCATTTCAGCTTCATTGGTTCTTGGGAGGCCTATCCTTGCTTTCCAGGAAAGGGGTGATGAATTTGGCTACTGGAAATAATTTAAAAGGGGAGAAAAACTGAGGGGTGGATATACAGCTGAGGGATCCAAACATGTTCCCATTTTTGCTTTCCATTTAACTGCTTTCAAAGTGTTATATTTGGTAAAAATTGAGTAGCATATAGGTTGTGGAGGCCAGGCCTACAAGCTCAGTGTAGGGGAGAAGGTGATAGCATTCTCCATAGCAAGAAGATGCTTGTCCATAGCTTACTGTCTCAGCACCATGAGGG
>CAJQZJ010001078.1:0-118145 GCA_907164525.1 Lophiomys imhausi
TTAAGATTGTATAGGGCTACATCGGTATTGATCTTTGTATATTGATACAAAATTAAGATTATATTTGGCCACAATGGTATTGACCCTAGTATATTAATGTAAAATTAAGATTGTATTGGGCTACATTGGTATTGATCTTCATATATTGATACAAAATTAAGATTATATTTGGCCACATTGGTATTGATCTTTGTATATTGATACAAAATTAAGGGTAACGCTTCTTAAAGGTATTGTTTGTAGTAATACTTAAAAATGAAATGTCAAGTTTTGACCTCTCGCTACCAACCGACATAAACTGTTTAGGATAATTAAGAAACGGAAACTAATAGTCATGAAAACGTGTCATTTTGTTAGTTACTATGACAGTCTATCACAGTTATTTTCTAAGCTACTCAGAAATCAAGTTGCTAAGAGACAAACAATATTTGCTTATCTAAATATAAGATATAGATAGGGCATCTTCAAAAACCTCAAGAGATCTGCAGAATATGGCATTCAAAGATGTTTTCTTAACTTAAGATTTTTTGATATCGAGACATGTCAGCTCCTGACAGCACCCCCTATATTACTCCAAGTAGAAGATGAGCATCGAAGAATCTCCAGTGGGAGATGATTAAATTGGTGGTAAGCCATTCTCTTGGCAAGAAAAACCACTTGCTTCAACTGTAGACAGACTTCTGTCCAAAAAGGACAAAACTTGGAAGCAGGTAAGTCGACAGCCTAGCTCTGCCAAGACAGGGTAGGTAAGTCCTTCATAATTCCTGCTCTACAACCAATGTCTGTCAGAGAAATGGGGCCAAATGGCTGAAGATTGATGCTGTAATGTATGGAGAGAAAATGGGAACTGTCCAGGCAGCCACTGGTATGTCATTTTTTAGTTTTGGAAGCTGCAGGCCCTGCACTTCCTATATAATCAGATATATTTATCCCTCTCAGGTCTCTGAGGTGGTTGAAGAATAGATACCTAGAGTGTCATAGTTAAATTTTGAGTTGTTAGGAATCAAGAGGGTGTTCTGGATCTAAGAAGATATTTTTAAAATTATGAGGCAAGTTAGTATGAAAGCTGAGTTAGATATAGAACTTTAAACTCATGGAGATGGTTAGATAGTAGAATGTTAAAGTCAGGTGCCAAATACATATGGACTGAACATTGGGAATGTATGCTAAGCCATATAACTCTTATAATCGTGGCCTATTTATTTCTGTTGTTTTGTATTGTATTTATAGTTATAAGAAAAAGAACCATTATTTGGACTGAAAGGGAGAGCTGTTGGAGGGAAAAATAAATACCTTAAACTAAAAAAAAAAAAAAAAAGAAGGGAAGAGGATGGTAGGGCTGAGGGGGAGGAGGGTGGAAGGGTGGGACTGGAGGGGGGAGTAGGGAGGGGATTGTGATTGAGATGTAACTTGAAGAAATAAAAAATAAATTAAAAAAAATTAAATTTAGCAACCCCTTGTCACATGTCTAGTAAATATTTTCCAGTTCATTTATCTTTCAATTCTATTTACTACGTCTTTTTACATAAAGATCATTTGGATTTTTTTATGCTCATGTCTATCAGCATCTTCCTTTATGATGTATTATAAAGGCTTTCTGAATCCCAAGTGTATAGCAAATACCTGTATATTTATTACTTGACTTTGTGATTTTACATTCAGCATTTGAGAGATCTATAATATATTCTGGTCTAGGGAGCTACATAGAAAGCCACCTCCTCATTATGACTAAAGTCATTCCAATATAATTTACTTTAAAAGCCAATTGGTTCTACTCACTGCAGTACCATCTCCAACCTGAACTTTGTCCTGTACTCCACTTAGGGCAGTGGGTCTTGCTCCAGGAGTGGTCGTCCTTGCACAGTGCGTACCGTTGTATCACCGTTGCTCTGTGGTGGAACTGACGAATGTGACCCAGATGTGTAGATTCCACAGGCATCAAATCCCTGATTCCTCTTTTCTACCTGTGCGACCTTGGATACCTTCTTCCATTGCTTATCTGTGAGTGGCAGCAATGCCATTATGTCTCATAGACTTTTAGTAAAGAGTACAATGCACTAACGCCTGTAAAGTACCCTGGAGGCAGAAACACACACATTACTTTGATGTAATAGCCAGCAGGACTGCTTTCCCATTCTTGCTTTTGTCCTCATTTTGTTGGTTGTTCTCTCCTCAACTGAACTCTAAAATCACCATATCAATTTACAGAGAAAAGTCTGTTTGGAATTTGACAATGATTATGTTGGAAATGCAAACACAGAGGATCTGAGGGCGACAGGGTTTAGTTTTCTTGTCCAAGTGTAAGGCTTGTATCTTAATGGGTTCAAAGTATTCTGTTCTTCCAATCAAAAATAGAAGGGTCCCCAGTATGGTGTATGTTCCCTGATAATGTTACTAGGGAAATTTGGGTTCTCAGGGTTCTTAGTACCATTAATAAAAGAATTTTGAAAATACTTAGAAGGAAATTTGAGGACAACTTCATTTGAGTTTAAAGAAAAGACCCAGGGAGTTGGCTATAAATATCAACAGCTGCTTTGGAGGAGGGAAATGGAGAAAAGGAAGAGACAAAGCAATGCTACTTATAAGAGGCCAAATCATGGACAAGCAGCCACGTAGCAAAGGGTTAAAGCATGCCCCAGTTTGGGCCAGTATCCAACAGAAAGAAAAAATGGTGGAAATTGGGTTTTCTAAGTTCTAACTCACAAAATCAGACCTTAGCAGAGTCACGTGGCATACCTCTGACTCCCCGAGCAATTCGAGGAAGGTTGTCTAGAAAAGAAAAGCATAGTCTCTCATTAAAGAGATAATTATCCCTCCCATTTCCTTAGTATATCCTAAGGTGAATTAGTCTTCTTGAGTGGTGGTCTTCCTAGGCAATTAAATGGCACCGCCTCTGCATCAATTCTCCTGTTTTGGATAGCTAGGAATGTTAGATCACCACCCCAAGACAGAGGTAGATTCCATTCTTAATAGAAAGAAATAGTTGTCATTTGATAGTCTTCAACAAAGCCCTGAGCAAGACTACTGTAAGTTTATATTTCCAGATGTTTATGATTGCTCTATTACTGACAGTAACAGTGTGCGTATGTTGTGTTTATATCATGACCTATCTATCTTTACTTTGGATTTTCCTAACACAATCATAACCCTGCAAACTGCAATTGTTTTCCTCCTGGTTCCCAGCTTAAAACCCTCACGAACAGTAAGACACAGGTTCGGTAACTTCTATTTCATTGCCTTCTTTTTCTTCTTTCTCTTGCCTAATTGCATTCAGCAGACTTTCCAAAGAGGGCTCCTAGTCTGATCGCTAACTTTAATGGACATCTCTGTGTCAGTACTAGGCATAAGGCAGAGGAAACCTCTCAGGGAAGCTTCACCGGGTTTTTGCTTTTGGGGGTCTGGTTTTTGCTTTTTTGCCTTACAGAGAGACTTTTGCAGAACCTGGGAGCCCCACCCCCATCCACAGCGGGCGGCGGTGCACCCGGGGCCAAAGTTTCTTTCTGCGTTTGCGTTTGAACAGCTTCCAAGCCTCGCCTTTAAAATGCCAGGGCGGCCTCAGCTCTGTTCACAGTCGCTCTAGGCGGCTGCCGGGGGCTCACCGCGCCGCCGCCTGGCGCTGACTCAGCGGCAGTCCGGCTGTTCCGCCGAGCAGGACCTGGGGAGCGCGCGCCGGGAGCCCGCGCCCCGTGCCCGGAGTCGCCGGGGAAGCACCGCAGCGCTTGAGCCGCGGGCTTCAGGAGCTGGGGGCTGGCCCGTTTGGGTCCCAAGCGCACAGTTGTCCTTTGGCCAGGTAAGACTGCGGGAGCATCGCCCCGAGCATCCTTTCTGCGGGGCGGGGGCGCAGCACCACCCGCCCTGCAGGAGATCAGTCCCAATCCCAGGTAGCAGGAGAGGGATCTTCTGATGCAGTGGGGCCTGGCCAAGCTCTGGGGGCTAGGAGACCTGAGAGGACTTGACACCAGGACCCCGTGGCAGCCCAGTGCCTACTGCCTTAGCTGTCAACCAGAAGGGCCAGTCCTGAGGCCGGTAAATTCAGCGCTTGGGATGGAATGGCACAAGGCTATGGTTGCAGCAAACAGCTGCCTTGGGGGGCTTAGGTCTCAATTCCAGGAAAGCTGGTAAAGCTGAGTTCAGATTCTTTACCTCCCAGTGAGAGACCCTCCACCACTGATCTTTCAGGGATCCAAGGGAGTGTGTGTTGAAACTGAATCAAAGTTACCACTTCCCTCTTGTGAAGTTCAGTGCCTAAAATTCCGTGTGCTTGTGGATGCCAGCAGCAGAGAACAAATCCTCATCAGTGTAGTTGATGAAGGTCATGATTGATGGGACTTCTGGGGGAAGTTATGTCGGTGGAAGTCTTTCTAAAGAAATGTCAAGTCGCAGTGGGATTTTTGTCCTGAACCGTGTGAAAAGCCTAACTCAAGTTTTCAATGTTTTTTCCTATGTCAGTGGAGAATGTTGCTGGTGAAGCTGTGAAACTGTGCTACCGTGCTAAATTTGATAATAGAGTCTTGATTGCCCACAGGGAAAGTTCTGGAATGGGAACTCTCAGTCCAAGGCTATGAATCTTCTCACTGGATGCACTCTAGGTCCTAGTGTCACCATCATCTGTCAAAACGTGGCTTTGTACCCAGAAAGAAGCCTCACCCGGCCTCCCTGCTGCTTTCCTGGGAGAGGCTCCCTTGTAACCACTTCTGCAACAGCTTGGAAGTTATGCCCCTCCCTTCTTTGGGATTTTCCTGGCCTCCCAAATCCCAGCCAGAGGATCTAAGCTTCTGGCCTGACACTGTAACCCATGCATCCTTACTATTTCCCAAAAGTATGTTGTCTAGTGAACAGTAAGTCCAGCATCCCAGCCCCTAGGTTTCCCTCTCCCTCAGGGTCCCTAGCAGGGCTGTAATAATCTGATTCATTGCAATTTATGGTCTTCTGCAAAGTAGGTTTAGGCAATCATAAAGCTAAACACCAAGCCTTTGAGTGTGATTTGTAAATTGAACTTTGGTTAAGGTTATGTTTTTGGAGGTAGCTCACAGTATATATTGCAGCAGCTTTGAGAGCACATGGGGGGTTGGGGAGTTCTGCAAGCAAACCACCCTCTTCGGGAAAGTACTCTGAAGCAAATGGCTTTACATTCACCCCAACAGTGGTCTGTAAGTAAGCTGTTCACTTATTCTATGTACCATTGCATTAAGACACTCTAGTTCCAAGAGATTAATTCCCTAATCAATTTTCCAGTAATGTCATTTGTTATTTCTGAGCAAAATGCGGGTAATGAACGCATGAGATATAATGTTTCTGAATTCACCTACATGTGAAAAATCATAGCAACTTTCAAGCTGTTAAAAGACAAAACATAGGTAGAGTGGGAAATAAACAAGGGTAGAGTGGGAAAGGGCTATGCATACATTGGTGAACAGCACCCATGCATATGCCTAAAAAAATAACTAGGAATTCAATGGCTGCTTACAAACTGTGATTTAGTGAATTGTTTATCTTTCTGGCCTCTTTCCTTATCAGGATAATGAAAGATGCAATCATTCTGAATATGTTACCTCACTACTTAATCTTTCTTTGATAAATATTTACACTACAAGGGCTCAATGTCACACCGTGGCCTCAAAATCAGCAGCCTGGTGGCAGTCCGCATATAGTATGGCTCAAATTCAACACTATTTCCGAGACTTAAATGGAAACTGAAATGACATCAAGGAAAATGTCCTTACATTATCCTGCCTGGCCACAGTAGACGGAACAGTGTTTATGGAACTGACAGGGTTCCAAGTCTCTGAGGTTAATACTTCTAATAAGTTTAAATGTGTGTGTGGGGAGGCATACTGGCTCTGAATTTGGGCATTGAAGGCTCTGGAATTACTCCATGTCTGTGAGTGTTTTAGGTGACTGAAGTTGGTTCTTGGAAGTGACATGTTCTGGTATTTGCTTTAGAAGGAAATACTCCTAATGTTCCATACTTGGTTCCTCTCATCAGAGAGTTGGCTTATGGGAATCTATGTTTCCTGCTGACTCAGGATGGGTGCTGTGAAAATATGTTATTCTGGACTGCTTAGGGAAAAAGTTCATGGGCATGTGTATGAGAGAGACTGGTAAGAGTTTAGTCTGGGCTGTATAGCAAGTCAGATGACCTTAAGCAAGTGACCTTTCTGGTTCCCTTATTTATTAAGCCCCAGGATAATCAATACCAAGTCATTTGCACTTATCAAGTACCTGCCATACACTAAGTATTTCATATATGCATTCATGTAACTTTCACAGTAACATTGTATGTATGTATATGAGTAGTGTAGGATATGTGTACATATGTTCTTGTTTGTACAAGTGTGCATATGCATAGTGGAGTGCATAGAGAGTTCAGAACTCTATATCAAATGTCTTCCTCAACCACTTCTCACCTCATTTATTAAAGCAGGATCTCTCACCAAACCTGGAGCTCGCTGAATTCAGCTGGACAGTTGGTCAGTGAGACCATGAGATACTCCTGTCTCTGCCTTCCTAGGATTACAGGCATGAGCCACTGTGCTCAGCTTTTATATGGGTTCTTATGTTTATAAGCAGATACTTGACCAACCGAGCCATCTCTCTGGACCTCAGAGTCACATTTTTATCTCCATTTTCTGATGAAAAAACCGATAATTAAAGGAAGTACCTCAACTAATCAAGGCTGATCATGGATAAGAGGACTTGGGTTCCAAACTGGCATGTTTTATTTTGAAGATGACACCCTTCTTCCCTGAACTGTACTCATTGAAGTTGCTTAAAGGAAACAAAACAAAACCTCTGATAGAGAGTCAGCACTCAAAAGTCATGGAAGCACACTTAGTGGTGATAATCCAGTCCACTTTCTGAAGACTCGATTGTACGAGTTTTTTCATGTTTGGGACCTATGGATAGACCTCTTTGTTATTGTCCATGACTTACTTGTTTTCCCCTGGAAACTCCTTTCTGTCCCTAAGACTCAGTCTCTAAATTTATAGACAAGGGAAATACTGCCTTCTGTTCTTGCTGGGGTGATGCAGAAACTGGACCTGGAATTGGTGATTTATGTGAATAAGCCCAGTACACAGCAGGTGTCTGGCCAATTTTAAAGAGCTAGGAACCAATTCTTTTTGACTGGTCCCTCTATAGTCTCCTCCTCTGGTTTCACAATGGACAGTAGTGGTCAACAGATTTCCATAGCATGTCCGTGAACACAGATTTCTGTGAGTAGACTCCCTGAAGGATCCTTGGATGTGTTCCCTTGATTATGATGTTTCAAGCCTTTCCAGGTGAGGTGTCCTTGTGAAATTCATTCCTAAAATAATGTAGGGAGATGGTGTCACTGACTAGAAGAACTGAGGTTGGGAAACCTACTCCCAGAATCCCCTTAGAACCATAGATTTATAAGAGGCCCCTATAACCCCAGACTCTACACAAGTGAACATCCTCCAGAACTCATGTAACTTTGGCTTGCATCCCTTTTCATGCTTGTTGCTTACCCAGTTGCTCTCCCAGGATTGCTTTTGAACCTCATACCAGTGTGGAGAGCAGAGGAAGCCCCAAGTGAGTGAATCATTGAGTGTGTGTGTGTGTGTGTGTGTGTGTGTGTGTGTGTGTGTGTGTGTGTGATATTGACATGGGCAGGGCATCAGATACATGGTAAATGTCAAAGCTTCCCAGAAACCAGGTTGAAGCTCACAGGGAACTAGCAAAGCCTTCCTCTGACCCATGTGTGGATGTTGAAAGTGGGTGCAGAAAATGTCCACCAAACTTCTCCAGCCACCCCACCTGCCCAGATATTTATAGCCTGAAGAATGCTTTTCTCCAGATTGTTCCTACCAAGATTAGATAAGCCTGTCTCCTTGTTCCAATTGCATACCAAAAACCATGCCTCTTTGTTCAACTCTACATAACAACCATGCTGTACTTCTGTGGGGCTGCAGTTTCTCTAGAAGAGAACTGAGACCACCTCCACCCTCATCCTAGTTTTCTGTCTCCATGTCTGACTGTCTTTCTTTTCTTCATTACCTTACCAAACCAGTCAGGTCTATCCTTGGAGCAATGCTAGTCAAGGCACCCGAGGTCTAGACTAAGAGCAGAGCAAATACCTCCCTGGCCATTTCCTCTGGCCAAGTTCCTAACCTTGGCACTCAAGACTTTTTATATTTTTAAGTCTATTCTTTTGTTTTGCTTCTAATTGACTCATAATAGCTACACATATTTATAGAAAGATTTTCAAGTGTTTACCACTCACACTGTAAGGACAGACCTAGCTAGGCAGATGAATGAAATGAAAAGGCACCTAACCACTTAGACTTGAATTCTCAGATGTCTCTACTGAAACCTAGTAGTGACAGGAGACCTGACCCTGGAGAGTCAGCAAGTGGCCTCAACAACATTTCACTTTCATGTAAAGTTTTCTCTCTGACCTTTGGGGAATTTCATATTTTGTCTCTAAAAGATCTGACTCCTGGCATTTGACCCCATTAGAATCTCAAGGATTTCATCCCTGCCCTTGAGACAGAATGATGGGAAGGACCCTAAGGTTCCTCAGAGGTTAGAACAGGTCAGAAAGGCAGGAATTGTGCTGCTACTCCTGCAGTCCAGGCTGGAACAGACAAAGTGAATGAAGCCCAGTGTCCTTTCCTTGGACATGAACATTCATGCTCTGTGGGCATGATGATATGTGCTTGTTATCTGAAGATTGATAGCTGACAAATGACCTAATATTGCATGTAATCATCATACCTCTTTCTTTCTGGCAATGAAAGTTCTCCTTGGCTCAAGTGGAACTTCTTGTATTCTAGAAGACTGTAAATACATGGCTTGTGTTTGTCACACCTCTATTTGCCCAGAACAGGCATGGTTAATTGATCATGGTGCTGAATAAGGCCTTGGAATACTGCTCAGGGGGAGGCCAGAGTTGACTTGAAAAATGATCTCTAGTGGGGTAACATGGCTGATGAGAAGCAGTGAGGAGTTTTAAGCCAGGGGAACAATAAGATAGTGAAACTTCTGAAAGAGTTTGCCCTTCCTTCCCAACATCCTTGCTTCCCCCAAGCCAAATGAGCATCTTGCAAAATCTGCCCTTGTACAGTTCTACCATGTCCACAGACAGACAGCCCACTCCAGGTTATTTCATGCTCTTTTGCTTGGCTTGGTAGTGGTGTGTCTGTATCCACTCTGAACTGTCTGCCCTAAATTATATGTTACTTATACAGCTAAGACGCCAGAGAGAATGAGAATTAAGGTTTGGAATGTTTGTACTTCTGAAAAGGCAGACTGCATGCTGGCATAGTAAGGAGGCTTCATGAATGAGAACAGGGACCTCTGGGACTCAGGAGGGCTAGGTGAACCTGCCAGGCAGACCCATATTAACAGCATGGCCTTCATCTTCCAAGATGACCCCACTCTTGGAAAACAGTGTTACCCTCTCTTATTAATTGATGTCTCAGAGGGCCCCTTGTCTTCACTGGGCCAATTGATTTGACAAATAGATATTCTGGGCCTAACTCCCAGGAAGGGAGTTCTGTTCCACTAGCATCAACTCTATAGCAGAATTGTTCAGTCACCAGCAAAGACTGTGTCCCCTTCCCTGTGTCCCAGTTACAATATTAACATATTCATTCTCAGCTCTGCAGAAGAATGGAGGGAAGCTGCCACTTTTAGCAAGCAGAGCAATGAAAGCCATGCTCTCCCGGCTGCCACATCTTCAAGTGAACAAGTACGTTATTGTTAATCAATATACATGCCTGCTGAAATCCAGCACTCTAAGAATTCATTTTCTTCTGCAGCAATTTCCCTGATTTCTGAGATTTCATCTGAGAAAGATACAGGATTTGTGGCTATTGTGAAGAGGAATGATTTGAGCATTGCCACACCCCTACTCTCCCCAGGACCCTGTACTTCACAATTCAAAGGAGGTGTTCCAACCTGTGATGCCAAGGAGGGAGTTTTGCCTCCTTTAGAAATCAGCAGTCTCAGATTTACCCCTAACATAATCCTTTGACTCTTCCAAAAGACAAGAGGCATGTCTCTGTGAGGCCCTCAGAAGTTTCAGCTGGTTGGGGCTAAGGGAGGGTATAAGAGAGCTTCCTACATGGGCATTGTTCTAGGATGGGGTAAAGATGGAGAAAGGAAAGATCTAGTTGTCAAGACCCACTTGACATATTGATCAATTTCAGAAACATGTGAGTAATTATTGTGGAGATACATAGGAGCCTCTGTCCTCCCTTGATGTGGATTCAAATCCTAACTCCACTTTCAAGTGAATGACCATGTACATCCCACTACTGCTCTGAGCTCCCTTTTCTCCAGGATGAAATGGACATGGAAATATGGTCTCCCAAGCTTTAAGAGAAGCTTGAGGAGAACAATGTGTGACTGACTATACAGCAACATTCTAACCACACAGCTCAGGGAAATGTGTTTGGTAAACTAGCCTGATTATGAGCGTGCACCGTATCATGCAGAAGTCAGGAGAGTGATGCCCAAAGAATCACCCAGAAGGCTCATTACAAAACAGTCAGGAGCCAATCCTGATCCCCCTAGACCAGAATTTCATGGTGTAGAAGCAGCAATGCACATTTTTTTAACAGACTAGTAGAACTTTAGAGCTTCAAGTATGACTGACAGTCACTGACTCAGCTTGGGACAAGCATCAGGGTTTCATGTTTGCTTGACCTAAACTTCATATCTCCCCATGTCCACAGCTCAACATCTGGACAGAGAGCAAGTGCCCACTTTCCCCTTCTAAGTGCACACATGCACGTTAGATCCCACGGCAGGCTTTGAAAGGGCATTTGTTAATTTTCTGCTTTCCATAAAAGTCATGACACTATCAGCTATCAGTTGTGCAGGTACCCAGAGCTTCCCGGCTGATGTAGTCCCAATCTTCATTGCTCCTGCCTAGAAAAATTACAGGACAAAGACAAGACGTGGATCTGGAGAGAAACCACAAGGCTTTTAGCTTTGATTCCATTGTCTCTTTTAACAGTTGCCACTGTGCAGCAATAGCCCAGATTGACCCAATTTCAATGTACAAGTAGAGAGTCTCTTTTCATTTTAGGACTGATGTGGAGGGGGCCTGGAGGGGTTCATCTTTGTATAAAATAAATTTTGGAATTATAGATGTACTCCTTCAGGGGATGAAGAATTTTCGTAGCTGAGTTCTATGGATTCACACAGTAAGTATTTATCAGTTACATTTTGTGGTAGTTGTGGTTTGATTGTGGTGCTGGGGATTGAGCCCAGAGTCTTGTGAGGCTAAATGTATACTTTATCACTAAGTACAAAATAAGTTTCCCCACTAGAATGCTTTCTGGAAAATATTTTTGGATTATACAAGTTGTTCTAGTTGAAGTTTTCTGAATATTGTGGAGAATATAAAAGGAGGAAATGACTACCTGTAATGCCAGACCTATAATCAATATCTTAGTAATTTCCTCCAGTTTTTGCTCTTCCCTTTATCTTTGTGATGTTTTTATATGTAAAAAATAATATGACTGGGCTGTGTGAAAAGAAGCAAAGTAAACTGGTCATAAGCGCTGGGACCCATGTGTCCTGTAACACATCTTAGAGAGAGGTTCTGGAGGACCCTGGAGAGAGTTCTATGCAGGAGGTGGGAGATGGGCCACAGAGCTGGGCATGGTGTTTCAGGTGGACAGAGCAGGGGTGGAAGGGACTAAGTTCAGTGTGGTGGCTTCTTTGCAGTCACTTACCATGGGCTAGAGGAGTCTACCCCTCTACCCCAGGCATTGAGAAGGCCTTTGAGGCTGCCTCAGCAGGCAAAAGAAAGCAAAAGTGATACTTTGTGACTTTCAGGGCTAGGAGGCAAAGGCCATGACACTTTTTGCTGGTTTCTCCTGGAATACTCACTTTATGACTTTTGATCTGCCATATTAACTTCCCTGAAGCCACATAGAGAAAGTGGGACTACATAGAGACAATCTTTCTTGAGGTACCCCAGCTGTGAGTCTCCCTGGGTTAGGGATTGGAGCTGTGAGTGAAGGGCCTTCTCTAGGACGCCAGTCTCAATCACCACATTCTGAAACACACAGTACCACCACCAGCAGAGTCCAGTCACCTCCCAAATAGGACAAATTTACTGGAAACTGTACTTATTTTAGACTTGAGGTAAACAGATTGTCAAGGGTAAGATGCCTGGTGAGTCTGTCTGAGCACAGAGTAGAGAGGTCTTGGTGCTGTGGCCCAGAGTGGTGTCAAAGGCCCACTGTAGGAGTCTGATGACAGCTGGCAGGCATAGTCATCTCAGGTGGACTCTGTCCACAGTGTCACCATGCCTGTACCTTCACCCTGACTTTAGGAGGGGTCATCAGCTATAAACATCCTAGAATCTGAGGCCACACATGTAAAACGAGTCACTCAAGTCCTCATGCTAATCAATGGTTAGGACCATTTCTTAAAACTTAAGGCTTAGTTCTGTCTCCACTACCCTCCCTGATATTTATTTCAGGTTAGGTAGAGGCTTTCTGGGACACTGATGGAACACCATGTGAGAGTCTTGATAAAGTATGAGGTATCTGGCTGACTTAGAAGGTGCTGAGCTTTTCATTCCCTTTGGAAAAGATCTAACTAACAGGCTTTGGGACCCATGGCAACAGCATTGCCAAAAACAAACAACAAACAAACAAAACAAAACAAAAACAAACAAACAAACTACTCAGAAAGTAATTTTTAGTCATTTGAGTTTCCATGGCTCCAGCTTTAGAGAATGGCATCTGGATTGAACTCATGCCTGCTGCTAGAACTATCCAAACTCTGGTCTCATACATGAGTTTGGTGTGAGCCCATCTTCACTGACTCAAAGAAGAAGATACAACCAGATAGTCAGTAGGGCAGTGTTTTAGCATTCCTGAAGCTAAGACCTGTCCCACTTTTGTGCTCATGAGAAGTCTTTTGGATTGCCTGACCAGTGACTTACCTAAGAAGCAGGTAGCTACTGACCCAGCCTCTTTCAGCCAACCTGGGTTTGGTTTGTCAAGAATGCTGTCAGAATCACTGTAGCTTCTGCTGATTCTGACACCTCCTGCTGCTGCACATCCCTCACTGCCTTGAGCCTAGATATTACATGCATTCTCTGGCTTCATCTGGGCCTCAGAAACTTGCTTGTTGGGCTCAGAAGGAAGAAGGCATTAGTAGAGGCTGAGCATAATTGCTTTATGTTAAGTCAAAACTAGGCAGACATTTTCAAGGACCCCTAGCACTAAAATATTATGAATAGACACTGTATTAATCTTCCCCTTTCCCATACCCTTGGTGACTAGGAGGTAGAGATAGAGATGAATGAGGGTCAAGTAGGTGGCTCCAAACACAAGGGAACTTCACCAGAGCCATACTCCTTTACCCTATGGATGCTTCTCAGTGTCAGGGTCTTCTAACATCTACTACTCTGCCCTAGACACTGACAACCAGCTGTAAAAAAATATATGGCTAATTAAGCTATTTACCCAGTATTTATGTTATTGTTAATTGGTTCGGCAGTTAATTCTTATCCAGACATTATAAATGAGTACACACAGAGACACCGCACGTGGATTTTAACAAGCCTTGGCCTGAGTTGTGCAATCCTGGCTCATCTAAGCTAGCTCTTAATTCTATTACCCAAATATGACCCCATATATACATATGTCTCCTTGGACTGCCATTCTCCACAATATGCTGATGTTCCTGGCCATGTGGAATGAGGTTCTTTTTTCTAACCCATGGTGTGTGTCTTCTTCTTCCTGCTCCTGGCTGGAATTCCTTCTTCTTGCTGCTGCTGGCTGGAATGTCTCAATCCTCTGTCTAAACAGCAGGCTTCCTGCTCTCATCTAAGGAAGTCCCACCTTTCACTGTCTTTGCCCAATCTCAGCCTCGACATTTTATTTAACCAATCAGATTCAATGTAAGTAACAGACAGCAAGCAGGACCAATTAATTAACATTTAGAATGCTTAACACTACCCCAACAATTCCCTCCTGAGCTAAGTTTTTTTAATGAGCTAAATTTGTTTAACTCATATAGTAAAAACAATAAGAACAAATATGAAACAATCAAGAAAACCATATATAAAAGTTATGCACATAATGCTTAGCCTATTTGTATCAGGCAATCTTGAAGAAGAAAAAAATCATCTATCTCTCTTAGTATGTCTAAAGTTGTGAACCTAAATAATTTCTATCATATCCTATATTTATAAACCTAAAGATTTTATTTAGATGTGAAAATATCCTTTTAAATACTAAACAACTGAAGTTCAATTGAAATTTTATAACTATTATGCCTTCAACCCCATCAAAGACATAAGAAGGGATAAAGTTATTAGTTGAGTGAGTAGGAAGCATAGGGGAGCAGCTTCCAAAAAGAAATATGACAGTTTGTTGCCCAGACAGTCCCAAATATCTCTTGATATCGTTGGAGCATCATCTTCAGCCTTTTGGCCAAGCATTTTTTCACAGACTAAATTGTGCAGCAGGAAATAATAAAGATTTTCCCATTCTGTCTCTGCAGAATCAGGACATCGACTTACCTGCATTTAAGCTCTGGTCCATCTTTGGACTGTATGTAGTCTGTTGAGAGAGCAGGGGCATTTTTGCCCAATAGGAATTATCTCCTGATGGGAGATTTTAGCAACCCATAAAAGGATTGGAAGTAAACCTATACTTTTAACCAGCTCTTTCCACTTAAATAAAACACTCACTGTGTTTCCTATGCCCAGCAGGCTGTAAATCCCCAAGATGGAGTGTTACAATACTCATGAGAAGGGCTGAGAGGACTCACCAACTGGTAACAGATGGGCCCAGTCTCCAGTCCCCAGCCTCCAGCCCAATTCAGGACAGTGTCAACAGCACAAGGGAAGGGGATCTGTATTTAAATTTCACAAAAGAGCAGTTAAGGAAGATGAGAATGGAAAGCACCCTACTGTGTTAGCCTCTGATTAGCCCTGGACGGTAACTCTGGCTACTTGTGTAAGACATGTGTGTATCCGGGTATACCAGCCTGTGAATACTCTGCCACTGCAGGACTCACCCATACCCCTCACCACTCATCCCAAGTGGTCACCTATAGTCTTCTTCTAGGGTTCTGTGGCTTATCTCAGAGATAATACTGAGGTGACAGTTGGCAATTGGAATCTCCAAATGGCCTGGTACACATTGGATTAGCCACCATATGATGTGCACCTTGAACCCCAGGCTCAGAGGATGTAACTTAGGTTTGCCAACCTGGAGTGGTTTATAACAGATCCGATTCTGTAGGCCACACAGGAGTCCCTGAAAACCTTTCTGTCCAGCCAGAGCTTGCTGGAGGTTTGTTCTGAGTGTTGGGCTAGAGGAAAATGACAGGTATACTTGGCACCACCTTCCTGCAGGAAGAGGACTCTGACTAGTGGCAGGTAGAAGCTACAACTCATATGACTGTCCAATAAATCTCTTATGAATCTAAGGTTCCTGAGCTCTCAGGACAGTAAAGCTTGAAGGTTCTCATTCTAAGCTTGCTCTTTGAAATCCATGAAATGTTAATGTTCATGAGATGGCACATGGATTCCAAGCATGTGCCATGAGGACTGAAGCAGATGAGTCTGAGGGACAGGGAACAGATGACACCAGAGAACAGACCCACAGGCAGTCTGAAAGGTGCTGATCACTCAGCTTCAGCTTTGTGTTGCTGCACCAAACTGCAGCCCCAGCATAGTGAGACCATCTTGAAAAAGCAAAACCATCGAGTTTCATATAAAATCTTCCAAAGGTCAACACCTTCAAACAAAAACATCATATAAATTTGTTCAGATCAACATGAACAGGCACCATGTTGTGACCTTTGGTTTAGGCACTCCATGGAAATTGAATAGGGAGCTTAAGTTGCTGCAGATTTTCAAACCTGGGGCTACCCTAGGACAGAGAGAGACAAATCAGAACTGTACTGGTAGACTCAGACCCAGATGGAGCTTTAGGATTGGCTTCATTCTTGCCTCACAGTGTCCAAGTCCAGAGGCCTCTCCATTAACCTCTGCTCTCGGACAGACATGGTACATGCCTGTATTAGTAATACTTCAGAGATAGAATCAGGAAAATGCACAGTTAAAGGCCAGCCTGCTTTACTTAGCAAGTTCAAAACTAGTCTAAGCTGCATAGCAAGACCCCGCCTGCCTCCTGAAGCTGAGGGTGCGGTGGGGGGGGGGGGATATAGCTCAGTGGTAGAATGCTTGCACAGCATGCATAAGGTCTCAGTTCAATCAACTGCACCAGGAGGGGAAAAAAAGAAAAGAAAGAAAAATCTTCTTGTACTAGTTCATGGACCTGCTTCCTGACTGTGGACCAGGAGTTGCTGCAGACTTCAGAGATCCTAAATTGCCACCAAGTCCTGAACGCACAATGAAGGACATCTGGGGTGAAGAAATTTTTTCAGACAGTCTCCTGGAGTTACTATCATGCACCTGTAAGTGCATCCCATGTCTCTTTAGATGCCCCAGGTCTTCACAGCCTGTACAGCATGAAATATAAATAGATGCAGTGACCAGCCCCTGTGAGCCTCCATTTCCCCATCCCATTCCTGTCCCACCTACCTCACCATGGTAACACTGAAATGAAAAAGTGAGATATGGAACATAATAATGTTTCCAACAGGGGAGCCTGCAAGGAGAAAGGGCATGGTATCATTCTGTGTGTCTGTCTTCTCTACTTGTGGAAACGGAAGACATTGGCTCTGGCATACCTGTTCCTCGTTCTTCAATCTGATTTAGACAGACTTCTTGGAGGAGGCTGCCCTTGTGGTTTTCAGAATGCACTGACCATCAGGACTCATAGTTTGGCTAACAGTGTGCTACCATTGTGGTATTGTGGGTGGAGAGGGAAGGCCAACAACAAGCTCTCCTTCCAGACAAGTACACCCAGTACCAGCACCAATGGGCACCTGTGACTCTACAGCCTGTTCAGCTCTGTCATATGGGGGGAGTAGGAGGCTGAATGGCTACTGTCCTCATCCTGCATAGTTACTGACATCTCATTTATACCAAAGCAGAGAAGGGGAAGCAGGGTTCCCTGCTCTCACAGCTGCCAAAGCCTTTACATGTTTGCACATTGTAAGTAATCCAAAAGGGAGTCTTCAGATTGGAAAGATTTCGTGAGGTCTTTAGGCAGAACGGTTTGTTGAGCAAAACATAAAAGTGGGAAAACCCATATTATGTTTAAGAATTTAGGGGATTAGAGAATAACATGTGAAAAGAGGAGGCGGGGAAGGGAGGAGAGGGTCATAAGAGAGGCAAGTCTTTGCACCGAGAGGCGTGCTGCTCTTAGGAAATCAAGCTATGGAAGATTGGGACCTGTCTTCTGTTACCTCCTCCTACTCAAACCACATTAATTCTCTCAGAGTGGGATCACTCCTTAGTGCAAAGCCTCCTCCAGAGATGCCCTTCTGGGGTTCCTCCTGCCCTTACTCAAGGTTATCAGTCACTCCACAGGCACTTTCAGCCATAGCACCATCTCCTAGTCCTTGGCAGCTGATACTGGCCTCCATCTCTTTTTATACGAAAGATCACACAGCTCTCTTCTTAAGTCCTCTCTCGAAAGGCTTAGAGAGGGCAGTATGCAGGAGATGAAGAGCAGAGCTCACAGCCAGGTTTAGGATTCCTGGACCAGCAACCATATCTTCAGAGTTTCAGCATCTTTTGGGTACCTAGTATATCTCTATAAGATGCGGATCCCTAGTGGACTACTTCAGGGCCTGATAGAGCAAGATGAGAAAACAAAGGACATCAAGCTTGTCCTGGGGAAGCTCCAGGTCCCAAGAGCCTGTAAGGAGAGTCACACTGCTGCTCTGTTATCTCCGAATCACAGTAACTGCTGTGTGCCTTCAATTCATTAGATTTATTTTCACTTTAAGTGGCATTTGCTCCTGATTTTTTTTTTTTTTTATCTTGAACAGAGTGTCTCCAATAAGCAGATGCATCTTCAGGAGCTCTTATCAATGAATCAGTGAGACAAATTATCTTCTAAGATCCTGTTCCCTTAACAGCATGTCTGTAAAGTTCTCAGTACTTCTGGATGAATTGTAATCAACTTAGCTGCTATGAGCTGGGGGTTGGAGAGCGGGAGGTGCCACCAGTATTAATGAGATGAAAGTGCAAGTTTTCATAGCAATTTAATAGCAGACATGAGCCAAAGGGGATGATGAGCAAGACAGGCAAATGAGAGAGTGAAAGTTAGAGAGAGACACAGAGAAACTTGATCTCCCTTAGACACAAAGGACAGAGGCAGATGGAGGGTTTATGGCTCCTGAAGGTTATGCAATTTGGAAAGTCCTTTGTAATAATGAAAAAAAAAGTAAGTATAAAAGCAAACTTTTGGGATGAAAAAGCCACAGCAAATTACAAATAATAAAACGATATACTTTGTGTTCTTTTTTATAATAGGAAAAGAATACCAAAGACCTCACAAAATCTATGAAAAATCAGCATCTTTTTTATGTTTTATTATATATGTGTATGTATCTGCATGTACATGTATTTACTTCCATGTGGGTGCCTATGGAAGCCAGAAGAGGGTTTTAGATATCCTGGAGCTGGAGTTACAGATGTTTGTGAGCTGCCTGATGTGGGCTGTGGGAACTGAAGTTGGAGCCTCTACAAAAGAAATGCTCACTCTTAACCACTGAGCCTTCTCTCCAGCTCCTAAGAATCTTTTTAAACAGTTAACTGTTGAATCTATTTTTGTGATATTTTCAGAATCTCATGCTCTACCAACTGAGCTAGCCAGACACTTCAATTCCATGACATTTTAAAACATGTTTTGGCTGATCTTTTTTCTTTTATGTTTATTTATTACTTCAAGTTATACCTCCATCACAGTGCCTCTTTCTACCCCTCCCAGTCCCACCCTCCCACCTTCCCACCCTCTCCCCCCTCTCCCTCCTATCCTACTCCTCTGGAGTGGGTTGCCCCTACATATCAGTCCCCCATTCCAGTTCAGCAATCATATGAGGGCTAAGAGCTTCCTCATGTACTGGGGACCTACATGGAGGCACCACTAGGGCAAAATGTCCCACTAATGAGTAACAAAGTCTATGTTCCTGTTCCTTTTGGTGTGTTGGTTGTAGGATAGTTAGCCTGTACTATATGGCTAAAATCCAATTCTAAGTGAATACATACCATGTATATCATTCTGGGTCTGGGTTAGCTCACTCAGGATGAGCTTTTCTAGTTCCATCCATTTGGCTGCAAATTGCATGATTCCCTTGTTTCTAATAGCTGAGTAGTATTCCATTGTGTAAATGTACCACAGTTTTTTGTTTGTTTGTTTGTTTTTAAATCCATTCATTGGTTGAGGGATATCTGGGTTGTTTCAAGTTTCTAGATATCACAAATAAGGCTGCTATGAACATAGAAAAGGAGATGTCCTTGTGGTTTGGTGAGGAATCATTTGGGTGGATACCCAGAAATGGTTTGGCTGGGTCTTGAGGAAGAGCTATTCCAAGTTTTCTAAGATATCGCCAGACTAATTTCCATAGTGGTTGTACAAGTTTGCACTCCCATCAGCAATGGAGGAGTGTTCCCCTTTTTCCACAGCCTCACCAGCATGTGCTGTCATTTGAGCTTTTGATCTTAGGCATTCTGATAGGTGTGAGATGGAATCTCAGAGTTGTCTTGAGTTGCATTTCTCTGAATAAGGATGTTGAGTATTTCTTCAAGTGTCTCTTGGCCATCAGAGATTCTTCCTTTGTGAATTCTCAGTTTAGCTCTGTTCCCCATTTTTTGACTGGATTATTTGGTTTCTTGGCATTTAATTTCTTGAGTTCTTTGTAAATTTTGGACATTAGCCTTCTGTCAGATGTGGGGTTGGTAAATATCTTTTCCCAGTCTGTAGGTTACCATTTTGTTTGAATAACAGTGTCCTTTGCCTTACAGAAGCTGTTCAGTTTCATGATGTCCCATTTATTGATTGTTGGTCTTAGACCCTGAGCTATTGGTGTTCTGTTCAGGAAGTTGTCACCTGTGCCAATGAGTTCAAGCTTTTCCCCCATTTTCTCTTCTATTAGATTTAGTGTGGTAGGCTTTATGCTAAGGTCTTTGATCCACTTGGACTTAAGTTTTGTGCAAGGTAATAAGTATGGGTCTATTTGCATTCTTTTACATGTTGACATCCAGTTAGACCAGAACCATTTGTTGAAGATGCTGTCCTTTTTTCCATTGTATGGATTTGGCTGTTTTTGCCAATCTTTGATCTACTATTTATATTTTAATTACATTTATATAGTCATTTCTATACAAAATACAAATATTGCCAATCTTCTTGCATAGTTGATCATAATTTATTGGCTAGGCTCACACAAAAAAAAAAAAACCCAACTAAGTTCATTGCTCATATTGTCGTGGAATGTCTGTGATGAAACCTCTGTCAATGTTCTCTCATGACCACACTGTAAGCTTTTTAGGCATTTCCAATTTTCTCAGGCACAATGAATCTTAAAGACTCTATGAATTGATGACATTCATTAGCCAGTCATCATCATTATCCACACTACTGTGAGACTGGATGAACTGCTTCTTGTCTTACTGGAAGTCAGTATTTCATGTCTAATCAACACAAAGTTAATAAGAGTTTCAGATGATTGAGCCACTTCAACTCAAGGAAAGAAAGTGGGAAGAGGTGACAAGTCCATGTGAGACATATGAAGGATGAACAGGGGAAGCAAATACATGGGACCAGGTAAAGGGTAGAAAACAGCATTAGACATCACCAGGTCTCTAAACACAAACTAGCCTGCCTTTAATTAGGGATCAGAACCTGTTGATAAGTTGCTGAGCATACAAAAGCTAAGAGAATGCATTCCATAGACTTTGTTACCTGTCAGTGAGACACTTTGCCTTAGTGGTGCTGCCTTGTAGGCCCCCAGTGTATGAGGAGGCTCTTGGCCCTCATATGACTGCTGAACTGGGGTGGGGGACTGGTAGGTAGGAACACTGCACTCCAAAGGAGTGTGATGGAAGGGATAGGGGGTAGTGGGTGGGAGGGTGGGACTGGGAGGGGTGGAAAGAGGGTACTGTGATGGATATGTAACCTGAAGTAATAAATAAACATTGAGAGAGAGAGAGAGAGAGAGAGAGAGAGAGAGAGAGAGAGAATGTGTTCCTAAAACAGTTAACTAGCAGAAAAGCCAGGGCTCAAATCCTCTTTGGCATCAAATACCCTTTGAAACCTTGCTATGGGTAAGTTCATTATGCAAAAGTTATCTTGGACTAAAGAAGTGTGTGCCATTAAATCTACATGAAATGGAGCCCCGACTCAGCTTCTCCACACCCTGGTCCCCCAAATGCTGTAGATTCTCAAAGATCTGTAGCTATGAGCCCAGAATCAGAGCTGGCACAACAGCTGTGGTTCTTATTAACAGCATCCACTGTGTCTAAATTCAGGAAATTTGGCTAAAATAGTGGTGAATGTACTCTTTCAGTGATGCCTCCTCAGAGTTTAGAAGAGGCTCATGCAAGTAGGAGTTGGAGCAGAAGCTCCACTACCCTAATATGGACTTCTGTAGTGGGATCCAGGAAGGAAGGCTTCTGGAGGAAAGGGAAACAAAGCCAGGTCTGCAGCCTCTGGCTGGCAATAGGGATGGATAGCCCAGGCACAGATTTTGATGAGAAATCAGCATGCCCGGGAACAATGCGGGCAGGGCAGTGACCTACAGCAGGCTTCACACAGACAGGAATCAGAAGGCTCACCCAGACTTGGCTCTGTGAAACAAACTGGTGGTTGAGATATTTTGTCTGGAAGTGGATGTAGGAGAAGTTGAGTGTTAAGAGACCAGAGAAGTAACTCAGGTGCAGAGGACTCTGGGCTCAGGAGAAACCTGGAATACAAAAACTGAGAGGACAGATCCAGAAAGTAGAGCATTGAGCTGGGGGCAGAGGTGAAGAGAATAGGTAAGAGATGAAGGAAGACCCTAGGAAACGTTCCTGGCATCTCTTTCTCTGCTCAGACCGCCAGCTTATGACTTGCAAAAAAAAAATGTGCTTACTAGTTTAGGAAATGTTTATGTAAAACAGCTAAATTGGATCTCAGAACCTCTAAGAGGAATCAACAGTGTTCTATAAAGGGCCAGAATGGAAATACTTTAGAACTTGTCTCCCCTTCGGTCTTTCACAGCTGCTCATCAATTGAAAGAGCAGCCATGGATGCTTATGGGTCAAGATCTATGGTCCAACCGCCTATGGACATAAACATAGAATTTTGTAATATTCAGACCTTTCTTTGTTTTATGGTTTCTAACCATTTTAAAATGCAGAAGCTGTTCCTACCTCCTGGACTATAAACCAGATTTGACCATGGACTGTCATCTGCCCCCTATCATATTGCCATGCTGTGGGAATCCCCAGGACACAGAACTTCCTACTCTATGGGGAGCAGCACTCTGGGAGTTCTCCATCTACACCATCAAGCGTGCATGCTGTTATGGGGCATGCTGTGTGACAATGGGAACCTGTAGAATTCTGGGCAGCTACCAGACAAAAGTGGGCCGCTGCCTGAGTGCCATAGTGTGCAGTGCTGTGTTTACCCTAAGCCAGGTACACAGCTACCGGCTTTATGGGCATCAGCCTAGCTTGCTTCTCACCACCACCTCATGAGCACATTGCTGTGTGTCCCATTTTTCAGAAGACAACGCTGAGGTTTGAAGGAGATAAGGGATGTGCCCCAGACTTCCCAGTTGGCAAAGAACAGAGCCATACATGAGCCAGTTGAGAAGAGGAAATAGGATAGTCATGCTGTGGTGAGAAGATGGGGAAGGATTTCCTCTCCTGACCACACAGTGAGGACTTTGTGGAGCCAGTATAATGTCCAGGAGCACTTCCAGTGAGGACTTGCAGTTGTTGAGCCTCCTCAGGAGAAGAGGCCAGGCTGAAAATGGAAATTGGAGCTTGATTTCCCCTGAAGCCTTCAGCAATCTTGTTAGAGCATTCCCAGCATGCCTTCTGCCCCAGCCAGTCAAACCATAACTAGGCTATGCAAATGAGTGTGATGAGCCTGCTGAATCAAGCAGGTTGGCATCCCAACCAGTAAATCCAGGTACATGATTGCCCTGGGATCCAGGTACATCTCTCCTGTGCCCCTTCCATAGTTTGCCTTAAGTGGTACTTTGCCTACTGAGAGGAATAAATTTTTCCCTAGACTTGTGGGTCTTGGGAACCTCCCAGGTCCCTGCTAGAAGCTAATGGGGTAAAGAACAGAAGAGGCCCCCATATTGGCTCTCTATCTGCTTAGCTGAGCTAGGAGAGGTACCTTGTGCCTACCTGGCCCAGTCAGTTCAAGAGTTCTCCCCCCCTTCCTCCAGTTGAAATACTAGAGCATCTGAGAACAGAGGAAGAACCATGGCTGAATAGCATAGAGAAATTGTGAAATCTATCTGAAGTCACACAGCCACCAAAGGGCAGAGCCATTACTCAAGCCCTGAGGACAGGCCCCCAGCCTAAAGCTCTTAGCAACTCACTGTTGCTCCCTCTTGGGCCATGGCTAAGAAGTAAAGAAATGACCATAGCAGATGTGTGTTCACACATGGCCAGAGCAAAGGTGTGCTGTGGAGTACTGAGGAGCCGTCCTTGCTGCATGGGATACAGAGACATTTGGATATTAGTGATTTTCCAAAGCATCAGAGGATGGAATGGTGGTGTTTATTTTTCCAGAATTTGCATAAACCACAGCTCCATCTCCATCTATCCCTGACTCCACTCCTGCCCTCATTCTCTCCACCCTTGACTCTAGCTGTGCCACTGACTTAGTGCATATTTTAGATTAAGACAACACACAAGTAATGATTTGTTTTCAAAGTTTCATCTTAAATGCCCCATCTCAGAGGGGTAGCCTACAAAATGTCAGTTTTCCATAATCCATATATAGATGTCCCCAAAGCCTCCCCATATGAGGTATGCAAATGTACTCTAATGGAGTGGCTATTTTCTTTATTTCTTGACTTCTGTCTCACACCCTGCATACAAAGACCCTGTTCCCCAACACACCTGATACTGGGGAGGATCTGCCTCATGACCCAGGCTCACTCAGCTTGTCTCCAGCAAGACAATCCCTGTGCTGAAGATGCGTTTTCCCCTGTTCATGGGGAGAGAAGAGACAGCAAGGAGCTGTGATGGTGACTCCATTTCTGGCCACTTAGAAGCCATGGACAAGTCTTGTGGGTTTTCGAGGGCTATGGGTGTCCAGTACAGGGGTGGAATGTCTGCCTTAGCAAACATCTCTACAGACGCAATGAATCCTGCTTTATGGATGCACACAGCCTCTGTGGTGGCTGCCTTTAAGGGACCATTAATTTCAAGGAGATTAATCACTCCCTGAGACAGCCAAGCTGGTGGCTTGCAGCTACCTACAGTCTGTGTGAGTCACTGTGCAGGATGTGGATTTGAGAAGTTTTCTCCCAGAATCTTCACCACCATCATCTGAGCTGGCACAGTCTGGTTCTTACCAGCTCCAGGCAGCTCCAGCTCCAAACTCACTTTGGGCAGGGTGAATGAATCTTAAGGGACTTGGTCTTTATGGGATGCACCCTTTTCAGAGGAAAGCAGTGGCCATGCTGTGAGGAAGGTACCACTGACAGTGAGGTGGCACCATAGCTTAGAGAATGGGGACATCTTTTACACCTTTCAAACCTGATTGGAAGACTGAACATGTATAGAAGGAAACAGTAAAAACAAAACCACAAGCTATAGATTTATATTGTTTTTCTCAGAGATCCAGTGAGCCAGTAGGATATCACTATCCCATTGTAAAGATAAGGAAACTGAGACTTAGCATTGCATGGTGAGTCTAAGGCCACATTGCTGGCAGTTAAGCAGCCATCTAGAGCTAAGAATTTGCATCCCAGGACATGTCTGCAAGGGCCTGGTGTCTAGTTTCCTTTGGGGTTTGAACTGTGGTGGTAAGACATCACTGCAAAGGCATACTTGCTAAGTATCTCTGGCTGTCTTTAGCAAGAGATCAACTTGCTACTGGAGCATCATTGGGGATAAAAGGCTGTTATGTGGGGTCTCTATGAAATGAAACCTTGATCAAGAGCTGTTATAGGACTTGAAGTCCTTGAAGAGGACTTGCACTTTCCATCCATACCACTCAACTCAGTTTCTTGATTTTAAGAATAAAGCTGATTCTTAACATTTAAAAAAAATCCATTATGGCTAAATATGGCTCACACTTGTCATCCCAGCACTCAGAAAGCTGAGGCAGGAGGATTTATAAGCTTGAATCTAGACTGAGCTGCAAAGTGAGACAGATTCAAGAAGAAAAATCAATTGAGAGCTCTTTGCCAGGGTTTAGCAATGCAAATAGTAAATAATCACATAAAGGGCAGCAGATTAAATGGCAATCAGATTAGAAATGAAAATTCAATTTCTTCAAGATGCTTTTGGGCACAGGTTTAACATATTTAGAGACTGTGAAGATTGTGAACAATTCCTCTGAGACTCAGAGGGAAGGCAGTCACAGAAGCCAGGGCTATTCCTGTGGTCAAGGCACTTCCCATCCCTGCAGTACTTGCTTGTCTGCCTGGTTCTCAGCCCTCATCTTTCCTGCCTGATAGCCTCCGTGCTCTCCACAGCCAGGGTCCAGCCTATTCTTGTAGCTATGCTGTGCCACACTCACCCATCTTTCTTTCCAGTCACAACTGGAATAACTTCTGATCCCCCTGTCTCTGCCCATCCTGACATCAGAAGCTCTGTGCCACCAAGGGTACATGAGATACTCACAGTCTTTTGAAGCTTTGTGGCTGAATAATCACAAGATCCCACCGTTTGTTGATGCTTGATAACACCATGAATGGAAATCCTCTTCTGCAATATAAATTATGGGCAAATAGCAGCAACTACTGTTCTCAGTGTACATAGACCTTTTCTGTGTTCTACACTGCAAAAGTTAATGTGCTCTTTCCCATTAAATGGTGTTGAGTACAGGTCGTACAGGGAGGTGATGAGTATGTGATAGAAGGCACACAGAGAAAAAAAGCACAGTGGTAGTCAGAGACTAACAATCAAAATACAATAATGCAGCAGAAAAACATTCAGGATTTCTCCCTGAGAATCAATCTTCCAAACTCCCTCATTTCCTTCCTTATTTAGCATATCACAAAACAACATATAGGACTTGGCTCATAAATCTCTTCCATGGTGTTCACCATCTTCATGTTCTTAATGGGGTGGCTTGCATTCGGGAAGGGGATGCTGACGCAGGAGAAGTTAATGTAACAGGGCAAGGAAAAAACGCAGAGGGAATGGGAAGAGCGAGGAGGTCAGAAGACGGTCTCCAGATCATTCTTATTAGTCAGATTTGGGGGACAAGATGCAGGAGGGATATTGGGAGCAGTGAGTCCCTTGGTCATTGGGACTTCAGGAAAGTCACCTTGAAGAGCCTCCCAAATGAATTAGGAGTAAGGTGGAGCACAGATGGAGGACAGACAGGGCAGAGGTAGGATGATACTAGAAAAGTTCTAACTGTTTGGGAATCAAGCAACACTCTTTAGCAACTCACCCATTGAAGAATAATGGAGAGCAGCGAACATTTGGAGCTTGTGGGTTACAGCTAAGTCACCCGTTAGAGGGATGTTTACAACTCCAAATGCAGACTTTAGAAAAAGAGGAGAGGTCAAAAATCAATAATGAAAGCTCTCAACTCGGCAAGGTAGAAAAAGAAAAGTAAATTAAACCCAAAGAAAATCAAAGGCAGGAGATAAAATAATGACAAGAGCTTAACCAATGAACAGAAAGCAAAAAGTCAAGAGCAGCAGCTGGTCTGGGGATTAGAAAAGTTATAAACTAATATGAGAGAAAAGAAGAAGGCGTACATGCCAGTATCGGGGATGCAAAAGAGGCATCATTGTAGATATGGTCAACTTCTTAAAATAGTATGAATGATTCCATAACACTAGGTTTAATGGTTGAGGAAAAAGTGGGCACATTTTTTTAAATACACAAAAAATTGTAAGCAATGGTCAGAATGACTGCAGGCCAGGACTACTTTCCCTAGATACTCTTCATAATTCTTAGATGAACAGTGGAGAGAAAGCCCATTATAGGGCCTGCAGTCAACCATGGAGTGTAGAACACACAAGGGCTCAGGTTCTACAACCCACAAGAGCTGCTGGGAATCCACTTCAGCCAAGCAACTGGAGAGCAAAGCCTGAGTTGCTACAGCCAATGACTTAAGCAATGGGAGGCCTACAGGACACAATTCAGACAGACAAGAATGTATCCAGAACCCAGATGGACATTGGTTACAAACACCCAATGACACCTTCTCCAAATGTCACAGGACACTGAACTCTCATATTCTCCTGTCCTCACTGTCAGAATCCAAGTGGGCAGACCACCTGCAAGGCTTCATGCTTTCCAGTAGAGCATGGAAGTTGCCTTCAGCTGCCAAGTACCATAAAACCATCTGCTAAAAAGAAAGTGAAGCTGTTACACCATTGAAAAGAGTCTACTTCCTTTACATGCAATATAACACCATTATATTGTCTCTGTATATGATTGAATGAGTCTCGATTTTGGCAGTTTTGTTTCCAAGGACACAATAGAAGTATTAAAGCCTATTTTTTGAAAATGTTAAAATTACAACTCTTACATAAATGTAGAATAAGCAAGTGACAGTGATTAATTTAGTTCATTAATGAGAGAACTAGCAAGACTAGAAAGCTGGTACTGTGGTCTGAAGATGTCTTGTGAAACTTGGAGACTGACACCTAATCTCAAGTACAGTGGTATTAAGAACAGCCATTGGGACTCATTAGACCATGAAGGAGAACCAACAGAAACAAGATTGTGCCCTTTTAAAAGACTATGGGTCTATCATCACAGCTACTTGGGGTGCTAAGAAAGGTTGCTTAAAGGTTAAAGGTTAAAGGTCTGCCTAGACTGGCAAGATCAAGGCCAGCATGGACAATTTAGCAAGACTCTGTTTAAAGATAAGTGGTAGTAGTAGTGATGATGATGATGCCTGGAGACATGGCTCAGTGGTTTAGAGCCCTGGCTGTTCTTCCAGAGGAACTGGATTTATTCTTGCCACCCACAAGAGGCTCACAACTTCAGTCCCAGATGCCCTCTTGTGGCTCCCACAGGCATTGCATATAGGTGGTAGATATACATGCAGATCAAACACACATATACATAAATTAAATTTAAAAGCAATAAATAAATAATGAGAAATGACTGGCAACATAGTCCTGTGGAAGGGATCTTACTTATCTTGCAAAGGCCTAGGTTCACTCCCAAAGAAAGAAAGACAGACAGATAGACAGAAAGATGGAAAGAAGAGAAAGAAAAAGAGTCCCATAAAGCTTCTCTTTCCTTTACACAAGGCCACAGCAAAAATTGCTGCCTATGCACAACAGGTCCTCATCAGACAACTACCCTGTCTTTTCTCTGATCTTCAATTTCCCAGCCTCCAGAACAGGAAGGAATACATGGTGGGTTGTATACATGCCACCCGTGAGGTTTTTCATGATGTTTTTGTTGTAGTAACACACAGTGACCAAGATAGTTGTCATAGAAAAGTATAGAAAGTGAATCTGTATAAATGCTGAAAGGAAGGCCAATAAGATCTGTAATTTATATTGAGACTGAATTACTGTCCCAAGGATAATAATAACCAGACAAAAATCTTTGGGTTGTATCAGGTGATAATCATGTAATGTCAATCAGTATTCTCCAACTTACCTCTTCCCTTTGGAGTTATGTAATATTCTAATCAATAATGAATAGCAAGTTAAACAAAGGACAGAACAGAGAATCAAATGACTTCAAAGCTGATAATCACAGCCACACTTATCTGGACACAGGAAGACCTGTGGACCCTTTGGCTTCATTAAAATATTGGACACTTTTTTCTCAACAGAAGTGTGTGAGCACATGCTTATGTCTGTGACATTTAGGAGGTTATGAATATTTAAGAAATAGGAACTGAAAAGTCCTTCTGCTTGCTAATGGAGGTGACACCCACATCACTAGAGGCTTTTAGAGACAATCATCAGGCCTGCCAGTCCAGCAGGATGTAATCTGTAATTACTTTACTGCAGACCTGCAAACAGAATTGATTTTATCTTATGTAATCCTATTGACCCAAGAACTCTAGAAAGCCATTTTGGAAATGAGTCAATAGATTCAGGGTCTATGGAGGAAATAAGTTCCAAGCCTAAGAGTCCAAATCCTTAGACTAATTCTGAATACCACACTGTATTTCTGTTCCAGCATCCCTTGGCTGGACTAAGAAGGTTGACATCACAGAAATGCCTAAGATTCAAGATGTAGAATTTCTAAACTATTCCCTTGCACTTGTATCAAACAAAAAGCTCTATATCTATGTCATCAGTATTTTCCTACTACATAGAAGCTTGTAATCAAGACAAAATATTGCCTTTAAAATCCCAAATAAAGGGAACAGTGGGTGTTTTTACATGCATGAGTTAACACTGGAATATCTATATCAGTTCCTTAATTCTGTGGGAGACTGTCTTCATATTGTCACCCCATGGTGGCAGTCCTGGTGTGTGACTCTAGAGTAGAAGATCATGCAGATTGATACATTTCAAGCTTGTCAATGAATGAACTCTTACTTTTTTCACTAATTTCCCACCAATTATGGATTTGTACATGGTTTGATTGTGTGACCAGGACCCGACAGGCACTGTGTGAAGCCTGCAATACTAATCTATGTCATGTTCAAAGAGATAGTTATACCTGCCACACAGTTAGTTGTCACTACAATAGTGGACTGCTTTAAAGGTTTCTAACACTCTCCAATTCTGTTTACCTCAGTGTGAGCCTCTCACAACAGGTCAAGGAAAGCATCAGTTAATGGGCAGAAGATCAAGAAAGCCTAAAAACCTGTCCACCCAACCTGGGAGATTTAGAAATAGAAGGAATAGACAAAGTGAGAAGGTATTAGATAACACAATCTCTTTTCCAAGCTTCACTCCAGTCCATACTAGGGTCTTTAAAAATACCCAGGCTCATGTGAAGCATTCAAGGGCATAAGACCAGGGCTCACTTACTAAGCATGGCATAGAGGAAACTGCAGAGCTTTGGACATGCCCAAACCATAGTTAGCATGTATAAGAAGAATGGAATGGAGGTTCTGAGTTAAATACACCTGAGCTCCTGTTCTTGGTTCCATCTGCATAGTAGGTAGGGCATCAAGACATCACTCATCCAGCCATCCTGGAATGTGCTATGGGAGGACAGAATGGCATCAATGTATGGACAAAAGGATAGCCTTGATGAGGACTTAGAAACAGGGACAAATAGTTCACTTCTCCCAAAAGGTCAGATGGACCAGATACATCCAACAGTCACCCTACCAGGGATCAGAAGCCAGTACAGATCCAGAACACTCTGCATGGATCTGAAAAAATGCTCATCACCACACCACAAGGGCATAATGGCCCTTTATACATCCACATGTTTGCTGGAGGATAAGTACGAAGGGGAAATGGGACCCAGGAAGCCTGAAAAATGGAGGACTGAACTCATTCTTGGTTTTAAAAAAGTCTGGTAACCACTTAATTTGAAAAGAGATTTTAATTATGGGAGATCGTAGCATTGATAATAAGTTTCCCTCCACAACCCAGAAAGATGGGTGCTTGTAAACCTGATATTAAGTCTGCTGCAGGAATTGTAGGTGCATTTTCCTTGTGCATCTAAGGAAATACTCCTTATATTCCAGTTTCTTCCTTTTTTTCCTTCATAACGTTAAGAAGATGATAGAACTTGGGAGTCAAGGGAAACGTGGAGAAAATGATGGATTTCCCCAAACAAAAGTAAAATTTCAAAAAGTGTCTGCTGTGTGCATGTTACAAAATTCAATAAGCCACATTTTCCATGAATAAGATATGAAGATCAGACCAGTTAAGATGCAGAGGAGATCAAAGATGGGGGTATCCTGCTCATCTCTAAAGCTCATTCCCCTCCCTTTCTTTACATCCCAGTGAAATTGTCAAATTAAGAAGATTACAGATCCAAAAGCTAGAGCAATGCCAGCCAACAAGTTAGGATGCTCTCTGAGGAGCTTCCAAGGCAGAGGAGCAGACAGGTTCACGGTGGTCATTGGCAGGTGAACACTAGATCCCCATGTCAAAGGGTGACCCCATCAGGCAAGAAGCAGAGTGCTATCGCCAGTAGAATAGCCACAGAACCTTGGGTCAGAGTGAAAGATGTTTCAGTAAAGAGAGCCTGGAGCACTCAGCCCTGGGTACAGGAGAAAATGAGACAGTCCAGAGTTGGAACTGGGTTCTTCTCATACACAGAAGGCTTGACATCCACTGTAGGGTCATGTGTCATGATGCTTCCTATGTGAACTAATGAGCATGCTCTGGGAGGCTCCTACCACAGCCAGGACAGCTGGAGGACATGAAAGACAGTGGCTTGAGCCACCACAGAAGAAAACATGGGGGAAAGACCACTTTTTAACAGAAAATATCCTGATGTGTTTTCTAGTCTTCACTGGTGTTATTGTCACATTTCCTGCTAAAACATATGTCCTACTTAATATTAAAACCCTCTCAGGATCTCAACACCTAGGTCTGATGGAAGTAATGCATGTCAGAGAACACATAAGAAAGCTTATAAAGCTCTTGCCTAGGCCAACCAGGCTGCTAATAGCTTAAGAAGCCACTCTCATATATTTTCAAAAGTAATTTTTTTTGCATGTGTGCTCCCATGCACACACATATGCGGGGCATGAGTGTGCCCTACTAAGGAGCATGTCTGGAGGTCAGAGGAAAACTTGAGGGAGTTGATTTTCTCCTTCCACCATGTGGATTCCAAGAATTGAACTGGGTTGTTAAGGGTGATAACAAGCATCCTCTCCTACTGAGCCAACTTGCCAGCCCATTCTTTATACACATATAAATCTGTATTAGTGCTATATAACAAAAACAGTCTGTAAAATGTAAAAATAAAAAAGATATTACTGACAATATCAGTGCCCAAAACACAAAATACCTTGGAATAAACAGAAAAAAATGTTTTCTTTTGAATAAAATTATGAAACTTGATTAATTGATATAATAATTCACCACAAATTGAATTATAATTTCAATGGAAATACAGCCAACATCTCTAAAAAGTTCTTCATTGACTTAATAGGATCCTCCTTGCCTGTATGCAGTAAGGAGCTAGGAAACTCTTGAATGACAATTACAAGGAGAACTAGGAGCAGCATACTGCAAGATGCATGAAATGGCACTTTAATGCAACTTAAGACAGTGTGGAGTTGGCTCAGATATTGACAGTAAACAAATTCAAAGTGATAAAATATTCAGAAATAGACAGCTGTGGAAATATGAGCTAGAAATGGCATTATAAATCATGAAGGAAAGGACAGAGTAGTCAATAACCAAGAAGAGACAATTGCTGATGTATATAGGAAGAGTCATAGCTAAAGTCCTATGTGAAAATCAATTTCAGATGCACTATAAGCCTGAATGTGAAAGATCATGTTTCAAAATTCTAGTATACACAAGTATCACACTTAAAATATCAAGGCAGGAAAGAAGTGTCACAAAAAGCATAAACAATAAAGGAAAAGATTAGTGAGGGTTGCTACATAACAGACCCTGAATAGGAACTGCCTTAATGTTGCCAAAATCATTTATAGAAGCAGACACACAACATTATGGTTGAAACAAGGATTCTCCATGGATTTTCTCTGAGTTTGATTCTTGGAAGACTTGTCTCCATTTCTTAGACTTTTCCTCTGTACTCAAAGCTTGATTTGTTGCTATTCTACCCACAGTGATAGAGAGATCCAGCTTGTGACTGATATACAAGGAGAAATGTAAAAAGAAAAAGAGAGAGGGGAGAGAGAGAGAGAGAGAGAGAGAGAGAGAGAGAGAGAGAGAGAGAGGCAGGAAGGGTAAGTTTTGTCTCATATCCTGGTGGTACAAACTACTTTCTGTGCCTCTGGAACCAAGAAAAGGTTCCAACCAACCAAATGGCTGAGTTGTAAGTGTCGAGGAGAGTTGGTGCATCAACAACCAGAGACTCAGGGTTCTGGTTTCCTGTGGGGACATATGGAGATCCTTTTTCAAGTCTCCTGCCCTTCCTAAGCCTGCTTCTCTTAAACTCTAAAACAGCCTCGCTGGATTGAACAATCTCCTTCGTTCCAGTTCTGCATGAAAAGACAGATGATCAATACAAAAGGGCCACATTACTTTTGCAATGACAGTGAAGGATGGGCAAGCCACTTTGCCCTGCTGCCATTTAACAATTGTAAAGTTTTTGAGGTAGAATGGTGAAGATCTCATTTCATGGAGACAAAGGAAAGATGATCTTGAAGCAAGAAATACCTCTTCCCTAACTTACAAAACTTTGGGCTTTTGGCTGGGTGGTGGTGGTGTGCACCTTTAATCCCAGCACTTGGGAGACAGAGGCAGGCGGATCTCTGTTTTTGAGGCCAACCTGATCTAGAGACTGAGTTCCAGGACAGCCAAGGCTACACAGAGAAACCCTGTCTTTGAAAAAAAAAAAAGTAAAACTTTGTGGTTTTGTCCATTTACAGGAATGCGGAATCTCAATTTGGCTCTGCAGAGAGGATCTGCATTAGTTTAGGGAAAGTACATTAAAAGATAGTGTGCTTTTGTTCTGTGTCAAGTATGAGCAAAGCCAGAAAATATATGCTCTATGTAGAGTGGGGGGAGCCTTGGAGAATGGAAACACTGTTCTTAGAGTTTTTCAATGAAAGCTGAGATAAAGATGAACGTTAAAAAATGAATACACAAAGAGATGGAATTTACCATTACTTTCTGAGACATAAACTTTAATGACCAAATTTTGGAAGGTGCCAGAAAGATCCAAGTACATACACCAAAGGTGCTGAGGACTCCTAAGAGTGAAGACTTAACTGAGGGTCCTCTCCTTTCTCTGAAGGACTGAAGATATAGAAGTTTGCTTCAGTAGCCCACAGTTCCCCAAACAAAAATCCAGAGGGAGGAAAGAGCCAGGAAACTCCAGGAATAGAATCACCACAAGATGAGGCATTCATTGCCTTACATCGAAAAGAAGTGGTTTTGAGTTCCTAATGCTGTGAGTTCAGGGGCAGGTCTGAATTCTGCCACCCTGAAAGCCAGCTAGTGTTCCAGAAATGCAGCCTAAGTAGGTAAGCAGATGGATGGTGCTACGACATTAGGACTCATGGAAGGGGGTTAAAGAAAACTGGGAGCCCTAACCACACACAGAAGGATCACCGTGCAGAGCAGTGGGGATGAGCCTGGAACCAACTTCCTAGTTGTTTTGTGAGTTTTTCCAAGCCAACCTTTGTCCCCAAGGGGCACTCCATCTGGAAGTGACAAGCCCTTTGGCCATAAATAAGTAGCTTGTGGTGCTTTACTCATAAGCCAAATATTCAAAACTGGTGTCCTAGCAGAGCAGCTCAATGGGAATACTAGCAGGAAGTATGTTGCTGTTGCCTTAGGAGCCACAGTGGTGAGGAGGAACATGTCTGGTAGATGTACAACCCCAGTATTCCCAGAACAAGAATGGGGGACCTCCATCCAGAGTTGCTCCAAGGGCAGCCCATGATCCCTGCAGGATAATAGGCAGCTCTGTGGACTTGGACTTAATTCACCTGCTGGGTCTTAATCCAACTCATTCCAACGAAACACTCAGGGCAAACATTCCACATAGTTGCTTAATTTGGGACTTTCACTCAATTTTGACCATTTAGAGTTTTTTTTTCCCCCTAGAAAAGCATCACCGTTGAAGTTTTCGTCTTGGTGGAATTGTACGCAGAGTTAGCTCATCGGGGTTTTTAATTACATTAGTGTCTATGGTTATAGCTCATTTGCTTCCCAAGAGTGTGTGTTTGGGTTTTCTCTTCTAGAGTAAGCTTATCACAAGTTTGTCTAGGTTCAAATTTGAACAAAGACCCTGTTGTGGGGCTTGTTTTTAATTCTCCTGATTTGCTTTGCCAATTATTAACTACTACTCTTAACTCTGCTGACCTCATCTTCCACTTGCTCTTAGTGCTGTGTATAAAACGTCTTTGGTTGAATCTTTGTTTTGCTAAAGTTGTTTGCAGTGAGCATCATGATTTTGCCTCTGAGTATAGTAAACAATGCTCACTCATCTCACCCCAAATAGGTTTTACTGTATCCTATTCAAGTAGAGTAATTTTCTAAATATTCTGTAATTGCCTTATCACTAGCCCAATAATTATTTTAATGCTATTTGAATCACAAAGCTATCAGTTTGTCCAGTTGTTTAATCCTTTGTAGTTAATATGGCAGCCCAAAAATTCGAACTTTTTAGAATTTATGTACATTTCTGTGGATAATCTTTGTAAATGTATATTAAACCATTGTTCTGAGGGCATATGAACAGAATGAGTGATCTCTATGGGCAATGAGAATATCCTTTAGCAGGGAGAAACGATGGCATGGTATACACTCAGCACATTTCTCCATCTCTAAGAGATTAAAACAAACGACACAGATATGGGCAGAGGTGGGAGGTGTAGGGAGATGTCAGAGGGCAACTGGTAGACAAAGACTGGGTGAAACCCAGAATTGACTTTTAATTTTTCAAAGAAGCAATGAGCTCTAACATAGGGCATTAAACAACTGTAGGGAATGGATTAGATCCTCTCATAAGGGCTTTAAGCAAAATAGCTCCCAAGGTGTACAGTCCAGCATTCTGCCAGAATACAGCCTAATACAAAAGATCTGATATCTGTGCAACAGTCAGGTGCAGACAGGATAAGTGGCATTATCTCTAGTTTGTTCAGTGGTGCTGGAGCAAAGAGCCATCCTAAGAAGTCTTACCATCAAACCACACAAGCTAGTGTATTTTTATATATTCAAGTCTGATTAAATGAGAAAATAGATGACCCCATAAGCTCAAATATTTAAATTCATGGTCATTTGTGCTGGCACAGTTGTGGGAATTTTAATCAGTGGAGCCTTGCTAGAGGTATTGGTCACTGAGGGTGGGCTTTCAGAGTTTCTAGCCTTGCCCACTTCCAGTTCACTCTCCCTGCTTCATGGTTGTTGTTGAAGATGTGATCTCTCAGCCGCTTGCTGTCATACCTCTTCTATCATTATGAACTCTCCACCTGGAACCATAAGCCCAAATGAACTCCTCCTACTTAAATTGTCTTGGTCATGGTATTCTATCACAACAAAAAGAAACTAATACCCTACAATAAATATGATATATAACAAACTGACTATACAAAATGGGGAGAGGACTGAAATTATTTTTCTAAAATTGGGGGTGATATAAGGATAGCCACTGTCAACACTCTTCCTCAATAGTGTTTGAAATCTTGGCCAGAGCAATAAGGAAAGAGAAACAACTAAATGGAGCACCATTAAGGAAGATTAAGCCCAAGGACCCTGTTTACTGATTGTATCATTCTATAGCTTATAGACTCTATCAGAAAACTCTTCAGCAAAGTATCAGAATAAAAGTAAACATATTAGCATCAGTAGTTCTTCAATACGCCAAAAAACTGTCTTATTTTTAAAAAAAATAAAGCAAGGAATGGTGGCACACACCTATAATCTCAGCCCTTAGGAAGCAGACACAGGTAGATCTCTGTGAGTTCAAGGACAGCCTGGTTTACAAAGCTAGTCCAGGACAGCCAAGGCTGTTACACAGAGAAACCCTGTCTCTAAAAACCAAAAGAAAGGAAGAAGGAAGGAAGGAAAGAAAGAAAGAAAGAAAGAAGGAAGGAAGGAAGGAAGGAAGGAAGGAAGGAAGGAAAGAAAGAAAGAAAGAAAGAAAGAAAGAAAGAAAGAAAGAAAGAAAGAAGAAAATTTCATTCACAACAACCACAAAAAATCAAATAAAATGCCTAGGAATTCATATTATCAATGAGGTTTACAACATTTACAACAATGAAAACTATAAAACACTTACTGAAGAAAGAAATTGATGTAAACTCTAAAACTGTGGTTCTCAACCTTCCTAATGTTAAGAACCTTTAATGCTATAGTGACCCCCAACCATAAAATTATTTTAGTTGCTACTTATAAATGAAATTTTGCTACTGTTATAAATTGTAAATATTTTTGGAGTCAGGTTTGTAAAGAGTATTTCAAACTACAGGTTGAGAACCACTGCTCTAGAAAGATCAAAATATTTCCTTTGTTAATATCCAACAAAATTGATATCATTAGAATGGCCACATCACCAAAAGAGATTTACTGTTTTATTACAACCCCTTGAAGTCCAAATGGATGATATGTAGGGCTGGCGAGATGGTTCAGAGGTTAAGATTATGAGCTGCTTTTCAGAGGACCTGAGTTGGGTTCCCAACACCCACTTTGGGTGACTCGCCACTACCTGGAACTCCAATTACAGGGGATCTGATACCCTCTTTTGGCCTCCTCAGGCACCCGAACATACATACATGTTGCCCATAAACTTGTGTAGGCACTCACTTACAAACATTAATAAAAAAAATTTAAAAATACAGTTTTTAAGTCCCAGTGAATTTCTTCAAGGAAGTATGGAGGAAAGTCTTAAAATTCAAATGTAAATGCAAAAGATCCAAAATATCCAAAGAACTCCTCAGCAAAAGGAGCAGTGCTGGAAGTATATCTGACTTCAACAGTGCTACAGAGCCACAGTTGCTAAAGCAATATAACTAGAAGATAAAACAGACATGCCAGACATGGAAAAGAATAGATTGGAGAATCCAGAGCAAGTCCACACAGCTACAGTAGCCTAATTCTTGTGAACAGTGCTGAAAATTATATTGCAGAAGAGACAGTCTGTTTAATGTATGGTGCTAGTAAAGCTAGATATCCACAGGCAAAAGAGTGAAACTAGAGCCTTGTCTCTATCCCTATACAAAAGCAACTCAAAATGACCTTAAAGTAACATCTGAAATTTAGCAGCTACTTAAAAAAAAATGAGAGGAAATACTTCAAGATCTAGGCATAGGCAAGGACTTTTTGAAAAGAACTCCAGAGCTCAGGAAATCATTGCAAGAGCTGGGAAGTAGGGCTATATTGATTTTAAAAACTTCTACCCAGCAAAGGAAATAACAATGAAAGACTACTAACATAATGGGTGAAAGTCTTTACCAGTTATTCATCTGACACATAATTAATATCCACAATATATAAAGAACTAAAAAAAAAGTTGAACACAAAAGAGCCAGTAATCATCAATTCTTAAAAATGTGCAAGTAAAGTGACAAGAACTCTTCAAATGAAGTGGAAATGATTGATCAATGCATTAAAACAAAAAAAACAACTTTCATTATCACAACATCAGGGAAATGCAAAGCAAAGCTATACTAAAACTTGTGCATGGTGGGGTTCACATGCTATCTCAGCATTTAGAGGCTGAGGGCAGAAGAACACCATGAATTTAAGGACAGCCTGGGGTAATTATTAACTTGCAGGACATTTTAGGCTACTGAGTAACACTCTGTCTCAAACAAACAAATGAAGAAACACAGCAAGCAAAAACCCACCACCAACAACAAAGCAACCAACCAATAAATAAATAAATAAATCTTACATTGATATTCCATCTCATTCCAGCATGCATGTCCATCATTGAGAAAACTGAAACAACAAATGTTTTCAAGCATGTATGGAAAAAGGGAATCCTCACACACTATTTGGTAGGAATGTAAGTTGTCCAGTGGCCATGCAAATCAGTGTAGGGGTTCCGCAAAATAAATTAAAGCCTAAACTACCACTTGATCCAACCATAACACTCTTGTTTATGTAACTGAAAGAATTCAAGTCAGCATGCTATAGATATGCTTGAATACCTACACTTACCACTGCATTGTTTACAATGGACAAGATGTAAGTCATCCTTGGTACTCACATTTTGTCTGTTGTAGGGATAAAGGATAATGAAAATGTAGTGTTTACAAGTAACTAGAATTGTATTCAGCCAGAAGGAGTGAAATTACTATATGTATAAGAAGAAAATGGATGGGGAAATGGAGACCAGGATTTTAAATAAAATAAGACAAATGCAGAAAAATAAGTGTAAGTTTTCTTTCATATGTGGAACTTAAGAGAAGAAAGGTCATGACAGTAAAAGGGGACCATTAGGGATGTGAAAAGGGATGAAACAGAAGGAGGTAAGGAGGGCAGAAAAGAGTGTTGGAGGATGAATAAGATCAAAGTACATTGCATGCATATATAAAAATATCACTGTGAAAACCCATTACTTTGTACAGCTAGCAGATACAAATAGCAACAATAACATCTGTTAGTGTCCCCCATGATTGCACCAGTCTTTATTCCCAGCATTTGGGAGGCAGAGGCAGATGGATCTGTGAGTTTAAGGCCAGCATGGTCTACAAAGTGAGTCCAGGACAGCCAACGCTACACAGAGAAATCCTGTATTGAAAAACCAAATAATAATAATAATTATATTTATTATTATAATAATTATATTTATTATTATTATTATTAATGTCTGTTAGTTTATTGACCATATTATTCAAATCATTGCTATCATTTTATCAGTGTTATCGTTAAATGCCTAAACATCTTTCAGAATCTATACTTTTATAATCACATTTTAAAAGTAATTTTCACTAGCATTATCCAAACAATATAAAAATATACCTCAATGTCCTGTCACCATTCCCCCCACAAATTTTGTCATAATAATATCAATTTGAAGATACAAATTTTTTTGCATGTCTAAAATTATTTTTAGCACTTATAGCTTCAAACAGTTATAATTGTTTGCATGGGTTATTGAATTTTTTTGTTTTTTGTTTTTGTTTTTTTATTTTTGGAGACAGGGTTTCTCTGTGTATCCTTGGCTGTTCTGGAGTCACTTTGTAGACCAGGCTAGCCTTGAACTCACAGAGATCCACCTGCCTCTGCCTCCTTAGTGGTGTGCACCACCACACCCAGTGATTTTTTTAATTTATTTTTTATTCTCTGCATGTCTTTACCTCTTTTGAACTCTTCACTTCTATTTATTCTTGGTAGCAGAAGTATCACTTCATAGAATTTTTTTGTTGTCATTGCTATGAGGGCTGTGCTGTCTAGCGAGCATGAGTATTTAAGATCCTTTGCTGTCTGAAGAAATAAGTTTTGTTGCTCTCACAGCTGCACAGTCCCATTCAGCACTGAACCTTTTCCTTCAGTGCCCTACAATGTTCTCCTCATTCTCAGATGTAAAACTGTTGAGCATCTACACTAGCCTAGGAGTGAGTTTTTCCCTCTCTATAGACAACCCACTTCCTATTTTCTCTTTATATTGTTTTATAGATAACAGGGTTATCTTTGGAAATTAGACTATCACCAAGAAGAATGAAGTCTCTTTCCCTCTGAAGTGTCTTGTATTTGCTCAATCTTTCTAAGCTAAAGATGTGAGGCTTTCATCAGCTCAGAGAGCATTTCATTTACTTTTAAAATGTTCCTTCTATTTTTCTCTCCCCTTTTAGAAGTATAATTGAATTCTTCGGTAGATCATAACCTTTGTTGTCAGAATATATATTTGCATCATGTTTTTTCAACTTCAGGGGCAAAAAAATCTCTGCTTGATATTAAAGGTTGATGGCATAGAGGCATTAGACAGGAACCAGTTGTGGACAGAACTCGGCCTTCTCCAGTGTCCTCATAGGCTAGGTATGCAGTGTGGCTTTATGGGCATCCTCTCCCTTTCAATGGGAAACAATGGTGGGAGTCACCATGGGCTAAGTACCAGAAGGACATTCTTAGCAGGAAAATATGTAGGTCAAGCTAGATCCAAGACTGAAGATTGAACAAGACAAAATTGCATAGGGCAGTGGCTCTCAACTTGTGGGTCATGACTCCTGTGGGGGTCACATATCAGATATCCTACATATCATATATGATATGTACATTATGATTCATAACAGTAGTAAAATTTCAGTTATAAAGGAGCAAAATATAATTTTGTGGTTGGGAGGGGTCACCACAACATGAGGAGCTCTATTAAAGGTTCACAGCATTAGAGAGGCTGAGAACTACTAGCGAAAGGTGTGTGTCCAGAGCCAACAAGAGAATCCAGATCCCTAGATACATACCAATTAAGTGTGCCAAGTAGAGCACAGGCCCCACAGCAAGGTAAATCCAAAAGACTATATTCATACTTGGTGTCAGCCCAGGTAGCAAAGTTCAACAAGAAAGCAGATGCAGGGGAGACCAGCATGGGTCAAGCCCAGACTCACCAGAACTTTCCAATTCATCCTATTCCTAGGCTAGTGGGAGGCTCTGAGAAGGTGTAGAATAGGTAAGGACAGCTGTTGCCTTTTGTCCACATAAAAATCCCTTAAGACAAACCTGCTTTATTTTACAGACAGGGAGATCCCCCCTTTCTCAAGGTCCTCCACCACTGTTTACAAGACTTGCACAGGTATCTCCATGGTGTGTGTTTTTCTCACATGACACTGTAGTACAATTGTGTAGAATTACTCATTTTGTTTGTTTATGCCCTTCATAAATAGTGACAAGGTAATATCCATCTGTAGGACTGTCCAGTGCCCCATCAACTAAAACTGAATATGTTATGTAAAAGTAATTCTGTAAAGGATAAGAGTTCCCCAAGGCTGCTTGGAAGGGAAGGTCTTTTAGTGCAAAGCTAACAAAGATCATCACCTAGCTCTTCTCTCATAGTCTTTCAGGGTAGTTACTGGTGTATTTACTCTGGCTTGTCAATGTTGGCATCAAAAGGAGTAGAGCTCCACAGCCTGATGGACCAGCATGTCTGAAGGAGAGCAAGGTAAAGCTGCACTAAGAAGCATCCATACCTTCATTTGAGTGTTACAGCCTCAAAGATACCACAGTTAAGGCTTTCCTTGGATTTGTGCAATTTCTTTCTCTCCTTTTCTCCAGTTGTGTGACTGACATTGTCTGGCACAGTCCATGCCCAAAGCTGGTGCATACTTCCCTCTGTCATTTTGGTCCTTGGTTCAATTTTAAGGTACAATTTTTCTGACAATATGCCAGTGAGTCATTCTTCATCTGGTAGGCAAACACCATTTTCTCGTGTGCCTTTGGCTAATTTGTTCCCATTTCTTTAAGCTTGAGGGAATAGCCAGAGATAGCTTGTGACTTTTATAGACTGGACATAAATATCGAAAGGCCTAGCTGGACTTAGCTACATGGTGAGATCTTGTCCCAAAATAAGGCAGAACCAAAGCAGACAGTGGCTGCTTATTGTAAACGCACAGAAACAGTGACAAATGAGCAGGGTCTTCCCTGCAATTCCTGACAAATGACTACTACTGTGATAGGAAAAAAACACTTCAAAAACAAATCAGAAAGGCTTTGAATAAAAGTGCACTATTCTGAAACTTTTCAAGACTCACTTATTAGTTTCCCATTGCCCCTATGATAAGTTACTATGAGTTTGGTGAGTTGAGTGGGGAAAACCCTCAAACTCATCAGCACAGGTGACAACTTCCAGAACAGAACACCAACAGCTCAGGATCTAAGACCAACAATCAATAATGGGATCTCATGAAATTGAAAAGCTTCTGTAAGGCAAAAGACACTGTCATTCGAACAAAATGGCTGCCTACAGATTGGGGAAAGATCTTTACCAACCCACATCTGACAGAGGGCTAATCTACATAATTTACAAAGAACTCAAGAAATTAATTGCCAAGAAACCAAATAATCCAATCAAAAAAATGGGAAACAGAGCTAAACAGAGAATACACAAAGGAGGAATTCCTAATGGCTGAGAGACACTTGAAGAAATGCTCAGCATCCTTAATCATCAGAGAAATGTAATTCAAGATGACTCTGAGATTCCAACTCACACTTGTCAGAATGGCTAAAACCAAAAGCTCAAATAACAGCACATGCTGGCGAGGTTGTGGAGAAAGGGGAACTCTTCTCCATTGCTGGTGGGAGTGCAAACTTGTACAACCACTATGGAGGTCAGTCTGGCGATATCTTAGAAAACTTGGAATAGCTCTGCCTTGGGACCCAGCCATACCACTTCTGGGTATACATCCAAATGACTACTCACCGAATCACAAGGAAGTTTCCTCATCTATGTTCATAGCAGCCTTATTTGTAATAGCTAGAAACTGGAAACCACCCAGATGTCCCTCAACTGAAGAATGGATTAAAAAACTATGGTACATCTACACAATGGAATACTACTCAGCTATCAGAAACAAGGAAATTATGCAATTTGCAGCCAAATGGATGGAACTAGAAAAGCTCATTCTGAGTGAGCTAACCTAGACTCACAAGGATGCACACGGCATCTATTCACTTATAGTTGGATTTTAGCCATATAGTACAGGATATCTATACTACAACCAACGCACAAAAGGGAACAGGAACATAGACTTTTTTTCCTGTCAGTGAGACACTTTGCCCTATTGGTGCTGCCTTGTATGTATCCAGTGTAGGAGGAGGCTCTTGGCCCTCATATGACTGCTGAACTGGGGTGGGGGACTGTTATGTAGGGACACTCCACTCCAGAGGAGTGGGATGGAAGGGATAGGGGGTAGAGAGTGGGAGGGTGGGACTGGGAGGGGTAGAAAGAGTACACTGTGATGGAGATGTAACCTGAAGTAATAAATAAATTAATTAATTAAAAAAATACAAAAGTAGTTATGTATGGTTTTGGGATGATGTATCCAAAAATGTACCTTAAGAAACTAAAATCAAGATATTAGATTATATCTGAAGGCCCCAAGGGAAAAAAATCCATTCCTTGTCTCTTCCACTTCTAGAAGCTGCCAGAATTTATTGGTTTCTGGCTACATCAGTCCTAGTTTTTGGTCACCTTGCCTTTTCTACTATAGCCAAAACTCCTTCTGCCCCATGGATAATTGTGATTACTTAGAGACAAAATAACTCAGAATAATATATCTTTGACACAATCACATCTTCAAAACATCATTTGAATATAAAACATCCACAGCTTCCAAGAATTATATTGTGAATTTGTGGGAAGTAATTTTCAACCTACTGCAGTCTGCTCTCTGGCTCCAAAGACTCATGCTGTCCCTACAAACATACATTCCATTCCAATGTCCCCTGAACTCTCAGCTCATTGCAACCTCAAATCAAGGTTCCAGATCTCATCATCTCTGGAAGGCAAGGGTGAGGCATGATTATGGGTCACCTCAGGGAAAATTCCTCTGTATCTGTAGACCTGGAAAACAAATTTTCCTCTAAAAAAATTACAATGGTGTGACAGACCCCAAACAGCTGTTAAACTTTCTCATTTCAAAAAAGGAAAAACAAATGGAAGGAAGAAAAGAATCATCAGTCCCAAGAAATTCCAAAATGCAATCAGAAAAACTTCAGCAGTCTCAAAACTCTGAGATTCTACTTCTGTCTAGTTAGGGGGCTCCCTTTGGACTCACCCGTTCTGCTCTCTCTGATAAGGAAATCTCCCAGACCCATCCTTTTTGTCTTGGCAGTAGCATATCTCTCATCGGTGTGTAGAATTCTAGGAGTCAACAGCCTCTTCTTTCATTCTGCCCATTTTAGTCTAAACTGGCTGAGCTTCTGTTGTTATGATATCTCAAAAACATTGTGGCTCTCCAATGACTGTCATAGGATTCACTTCACTAGACCAAAGTATTCTCCAACCCTCTTTTCTGTACAATCTCTTCTCTAACCCTGACTCCCATTGAGATGGCTAAGGGGATCCATGAGTGTCACATCTAATTTCTTCAATATTATCAAAAGATTGTCCATTCCATCTTTGGGCTTTTCTCTAGATAATAATTTCCTGGTGTCAAAAATCATAGTTCTTGCATTTTTTTACCACTTGATGTGGTAGGCTGAAATGTTTAAGAGCAAGGACTAGATCTGATTCAAATTTGAATATCACAAACACATTATGTTCCCACTCTAGACTTCAGTGGGTGTTTGACATTTTAGTGTGGGACAAATACAAGGAACCAATGTCTGTCTGCTTTGGGTCAGCTGACTGTCAAAGCAGGCTCTGAGACAATGACTGATGTGTAGGTTTTAATCTTACAGTGCTCCAGGAGAAACCACCATGGAATTAGGGGAAGATGAACATGAAGCCCAATAAATGTGCAGCTTCAGGAGAAAGATATCCTCATCTCCGGGCATTAAGGTGCTCTGCTGTCTAATTTATATAACAAAGTTTGTCTACACTAAAGACTAGTAATGTAGATTTTCTGAATTTACAATATCCATCATTAGCTACAGGCCACCCCAGGGTGACAAGTCCCAGGTATTCTCTGTTCTGTACATAGAGTATATGTTAGGAACATAATCTTTAGAAGTGTAATGGTAAGAGTCTAGGAAGTTGTGGTAGTGAGATGTTAGGTGAAAACCATGCAGAGGCTGGAGGTTGTGTATATGAAATGACAAAGGGGAACCTTGGAGACGAACAACACGCATATCATGTTACAGAGTGACACAATAGAACTTGTGTGGTGGTTTAAAGTGTGGTACAATGACCATACAAGCTCTTAGCAGAAATACTGCTTTCTCTTGCCTGAAGCAGTGCTATGATACACTGCATTCTTGCTTGGGAAGCGTTTGAAAGACTTGTGATGTTCAGATGTTGGAAGTTAAGTCTTACCCACAGTACTGAGTTCCACTCACTCCCAGCTCTAATGGTCATCATGGTGTCAATCATCAGTTACCCTGCCCCCATCACCTTCCTCTGACAGCCCAACCAAGTGAATTGACAGAGGAGTGAAGTAACCAAGCACACTCCCACAAGATGTGATTGGTTCCCTCTGACCTGAGAAAATGCCATCCACTTAAGCAGTTTGTCAGCTGAGGAGGTGATTTAGACGGGTCACCTTCTATAATGGTTCTGCTTCTATTTATAGATCAAGCTGATTAGTGCTCATGGTCAGTGCTGATCCGTGTCGCCTGGCATGAATTCACAATGTCGCTGCAGCCTGCTGCTGATCCCTTTGGTGGCAAGTGGCATGCTCTTCCAACGCCATTATTTTCTGCCCTTGGTTCCTGGAGGGAAGAGGCCAAACATGAACTCTTATCCAGAGGCCCAAAGGGGTGGGCTCAGCCCTAGTCAAAGGTGTCAGTGCCTTCAACCAACTCACTGCCTTGTATGAGATCTATCCCCCAAATCCCTCTGCTGACAGTGTTTTGAAGGTAGAGTTTTTAGGATGTTATTAAGATAGCTGACAAGAGAGAATTATAAATGGTCAGAAACACACATAGCACATGAAAAAAAGATGCTGGGGGAGGAGCTACAAGGAAGAATCGAGGATAGCAGGGGTAAAGAGATAAGGAAAAGAGAATCACTAAAACACACTTGATTTGCAAATGTCATGGTGATAACTAATGCCTTATATGGTAATTTTAAAAGAAAAAATTATACAAATCGATTATGTCATAATAGCGAGGTCTCAATCTAATGGCAATAGTGGCCTTATGGGAAGATACATACACCAGCTGTGCATACAGCTGTACATACAGAGGCATGTGTTCATGCCTGTAATCCCAGTACTCATAAGATAGAGGCCATACAACAACTTGAGGTACTGAGTGAGACCCTGGCTCCCAAAACAAAACAAAAATCAGACAAAAACCCACAAAACTGCCTCTGGCTCTCCGTGTCTGAGTGGAGCAGATGAAAGATGGACTAATTTTCACTCACAGTACTTTCTGATACTAATATGTGCTGCTATCTCAAGTTAACTTAAATCAATGCTTAGCAATAACACTTAGCGGAATGTCTGAGATAAGTCTGGCTTGGCCTTGTGACCATTTGGCTCCCAGAAAACAAGAGCAACAGTTAGAGAGCAGCAGGTAAGCACATCCAAAGACACTCCTCAGATGTGGGCCACAACAGACCTGTACTTATGTTGAAACAAATAGAAGTGAAATTCCAGAGATGTTTTCTAAATTCTGATGACTCCCAGCCTCCTGCAGCTGAAAGAGAGAGAGAAAGAGGGAGAGAGAGACGGAGAGAGACCAGAGAGAGAGAGTGTGTGTGTTTATGTGAGCAGGTATGAATGCACCTATGTGTTCATGCAGGAAGAAGCCAGAAGACATCAGGTGTCGTTCCTCAAGGTCTGTCTACCTTTTATTTCTTCACTTCTCTTACTTTTGTTCTGGAGCACACCATATAGGTGCTAAGCTGGCATGGCAGCAAGGTTCATATCTGGCTCTTCCTAAAATGGGGTTCTAGAGATTAGACTCAGGCCCTTCCTTGTGCATCCAAGGTACTTTGCTGACAGTCATCTATCTCTCTAGCCCCTCTATCAAGCAGATTTTGACTCTACAACTCTTCCTTGAGTAAGAATTCATACATCATTTAAAAACAAAACAAAAAAATAAGGTATCACTTTGTGGGATATGAATTATTGTAGTTGGCATGTTAACAATGCTGTTATGACTCCAAGTGAATTTCCCCTAAGAAAAAGTCATAAAGTAAAGAAGATGGACTAAGAGCCTCCCCTGAGTATCTTCAACTTGGGCGGGTATAGTATGAAAATTTGTACACAAGCCCTGTGTCTGCGCATTCAGTTGTAGCCACCTTTTTTATATTAATATTTATTTATTACTTCAGGTTGCATCTCCATCACAGTGTCCTCTTTCCACCCCTCCCAGTCCTGCCCTCCCACCCTCTACCCCCTAACCCTTCCATCCTGCTCCTCTGGAGTGGAGTGTCCCTACATAACAGTCCCCCACCCCAGTTCAGCAGTCATATGAGGGCCAAGAGCCTCCTCCTACACTGGATACATACAAGGCAGCACCAATAGGGCAAATTGTCTCATTGACAGGAAAAAAAGTCTATGTTCCTGTTCCCTTTTGTGCGTTGGTTGTAGTATAGATATCCTGTACTATATGGCTAAAATCCAACTATAAGTGAATAGATGCCATGTGCATCCTTGTGAGTCTAGGTTAGCTCACTCAGAATGAGCTTTTCTAGTTCCATCCATTTGGCTGCAAATTGCATAATTTCCTTGTTTCTGATAGCTGAGTAGTATTCCATTGTGTAGATGTACCATAGTTTTTTAATCCATTCTTCAGTTGAGGGACATCTGGGTGGTTTCCAGTTTCTAGCTATTACAAATAAGGCTGCTATGAACATAGATGAGGAAACTTCCTTGTGATTTGGTGAGTAGTCATTTGGATGTATACCCAGAAGTGGTATGGCTGGGTCCCAAGGCAGAGCTATTCCAAGTTTTCTAAGATATCGCCAGACTGACCTCCATAGTGGTTGTACAAGTTTGCACTCCCACCAGCAATGGAGAAGAGTTCCCCTTTCTCCACACCCTCGCCAGCATGTGCTGTCATTTGAGCTTTTGATTTTAGCCATTCTGACAAGTGTGAGATGGAATCTTAGAGTCATCTTGAATTACATTTCTCTGATGATTAAGGATGCTGAGCATTTCTTCAAGTGTCTCTCAGCCATTAGGAATTCCTCCTTTGTGTATTCTCTGTTTAGCTCTGTTTCCTATTTTTTTGATTGGATTATTTGGTTTCTAGGCATTTAATTTCTTGAGTTCTTTGTAAATTATGTAGATTAGCCCTCTGTCAGATGTGGGTTGGTAAAGATCTTTCCCCAATCTGTAGGCAGCCATTTTGTTCGAATGACAGTGTCTTTTGCCTTACAGAAGCTTTTCAGTTTCATGAGGTCCCATTTATTAATTGTTGATCTTAGGTCCTGAGCTGTTGGTGTTCTGTTCAGGAAGTTGTCGCCTGTGCCAATGATTTCGAGGGTTTTTCCCACTTTCTCTTCTAGTAGATTTAGTGTGACCGGGCTTATGTTAAGGTCTTTGATCCACTTGGACTTAAGTTTTGTACAAGGTGCAAAGTATGGGTCTAATTTCATTCTTTTACATGTCGACATCCAGTTGGACCAGCACCATTTGTGGAAGATGATGTCCCTTTTCCATTGTGTGGTTTTGGCTTCTTTGTCAAAGATTAGGTGACCATAGGTGTGTGGGTTCCTTTCTGGGTCTTCAGTTTGATTCCATTGATCTACTGGTCTGTTTCTATACCAATACCATGCTGTTTTTATTACTATTGCTCTGTAGTACAGCTTGAAATCTGGGATGGTGATACTTCCAGATTTTTTTTTTAATTGTACAGGATTGATTTAGCTATTCTAGGTTTTTTGTTGTTCCATATGAAATTGAGAATAGCTTTTTCCAGGTCTATAAAGAATTGTGTTGGTACTTTGATAGGAATTACATTGAATCTGTATATTGCTTTTGATAGGATGGCCATTTTTATTATGTTGATCCTACCTATCAATGACCATGGGAGATCTTTCCATCTTCTAAAGGCCTCTTCCATTTCTTTCTTCAGGGGCTTGAAGTTCTTGTTGTATAGGTCCTTTACTTGCTTGGTTAGAGTTACCCCCAGGTATTTTATGTTGTTTGTGGGTATTGTGAAGGGAGTTGTTTCCCTAATTTCTTTCTCAGCCCATTTATTTGTTGCATAAAGAAGGGCTTCTGATTTTTTTGAATTAATTTTTTATCCAGCCACCTTGCTGAAGGTGTTTATCAGCTGTAAGAGTTCTCTGGTGGAATTTTTGGGGTCACTTATGTATACCACCATATCGTCTGCAAATAGGGATAATTTGACTTCTTCTTTTCTAATTTGTATCCCCTTGATCTCCTTTAGTTGTCCTATTGCTCTAGCAAGAACTTCAAGTACTATATTGAAGAGATATGGCAAAAGTGGGCATCCTTGTCTTGTCCTTGAGTTTAGAGGAAATGCTTCAAGTTTCTCTCCATTAACTTTGATGTTTGCTACTGGCTTGCTGTATATTGCCTTTATTATTTCCAGATATGTACCTCAGTTTTTTTAATCAGTTCCTGGGTTGAGGGACATCTGGGTTGTTTCCAGTTTCTAACTATTACAAATAAGGCTGCTATGAACATAGATGAGGAAACTTCCTTGTGATTTGGTGAGGAATCATTTGGATGGATACCCAGAAAGGGTATGGCTGGGTCTTGAGGTAGGGCTATTCCAAGTTTTCTAAGATTTCACCAGGCTGATTTTCATAGTGGTTGTACAAGCTTGCACTCCCAGCACAACCTTGCCAGCATATGCTGTCATTTGAGCGTTTGATCTTAGCCATTCTGACAGGTGTGAGATGGAATCTCAGAGTTGTCTTGAGTTGCATTTCTTTGATGATTAAGGATGCTGAACATTTCTTCAAGTGTCTCTCAGCCATTAGGGATTCCTCCTTTGTGAATTCTCTGTTTAGCTTTGTTCCCCATTTTTGATTGGATTATTTGGTTTCTTGGCATTTAATTTCTTGAGTTCTTTCTAAATTTTGGATATTAGCCCTCTGTCATATGTGGGGTTGGTGAAGATTTTTCCCAATCTGTAGGCTGTCCTTTTGTTCGAATGACAGTGTCTTTTGCCTTACAGAAGCTTTTCAGTTTCATGAGGTCCCATTTATTGATTGTTGGTCTTAGATCCTGAGCTGTTGGTGTTGTTGAGAAAGTTGTTACCTGTGCTGATGAGTTCAAGGGCTTTTCTCACTTTCTCTTCTAGTAGATTTAGTGTGACCGGCCTTATGTTAAGGTCTTTGATCCACTTGGACTTAAGTTTTGTGTAAGGTGCTAAGTATGGGTCTAATTTCATTATTTTATATGTCGACATCCAATTGGGCCAACATCATTTGTTGAAGATGCTGTCCTTTTTCCATTTTACAGTTTTAGTTGTGACCACCTCATTTCTAGGTTTTCCTACAACTCTGCCTCAGAGTTTGCTCCCAGATCCTGCATTTGTACTTTTTACCTTGCACCCTGGCTTTCCATGGCATTTGCTGCTTCCTGCTTGGCTCTTCTACACCCTAACCATAAACTTTGACCAGTCTGCAGGGTCAACCCAGAAACTACTTCCCGCCTAAATATCACTTGTTCACAGTGATATCCGAGTCCACAACACTGAAACTTCTATCTGGAGCCAGAGTATGGCAGATAAACACTGGCTTAGGCCAGCTAAGTGCCAAAAGAAGATGCAATTATATTGGAGCCAACTGAGCAGGTGACTGTGAAGGCATATGCTCAGTTCCCAGGACACAGCAGCTGAGTTTCATGCTGAGCTCCCTCTTAGATGTCATGTCCTCAGTCTGAAACAGAGCTGGTTGGAACTTGTGCCCTCCTAGTAATTAAGGTTAATGAGTGTTCCCCATCTGGAGGATAGCATGGGGGAATCTGCTCTTTGAGATCACATTCCTGGCACTTCCCCGTGGGCCAGGAGACACTGAACATATTCCCATGGGGTGAACCTCCAAGATCTAGGGCCAGACAAAACAAGAGAGGATCACAAAGTGAGTGCAGAGGTCTGTCCCCTATAATGTACAAAGTATCTGATACTAACCTTAGGCCACTTGCTCAGAACTCCAGTCAGCTCTTGAAAAACCAGAGGACTGAGATATGCTTTGCAACCCATGAGCATAAAGCTCAGCATTTGTTCCCTCTCAGAAAGCTGCTCAGTGGCTATGTGGAGACCATGCTGGCTGCAGAGCCTGAAACCTGGGAAGGGATGACAGAACCCTGGGCTTGCCCAAAGTGCCACTGTAGCATCACTCTAAGACCACAAACAAGCCCTGTACTTTCCCAACATTCCAGTCTTTTCACTTATGAAATTCTCAAATAATTAATAAAAATAGTATAAGTAAAAAAAACTTTAAATAGGTACAGTGAGATGGATCACATGAAACTAAAAAGGGGGTAATGAGAAGGGGAGGAAAGAGATCATAAGCAAGGACTGGGAAGGGGAAGAAGGTAATAGAATAAATATGGCATGAAATCACAATAGGAGTGTCTCACCAGGGATCAAGGAGAGCAGTAGAGAATGGGAGAGGAGATCACTGAAACAAAACGAAGTGTATGAAAATGCCATAATGAAACCAATTTCTTTGTATGCAGTTTTTAAAAACTAATTTGGAAAGAAAATCCAAGGAGTGTGTGGAGGGGCTGAGGGGCACCCTTGCTTCCTGCTCAACCCCAGTCTTGCTTGGAGTAGAATTCTCCAGAAACAGTCTCTATCCTTCTGTTCTAGCCACCTGCAGCTCTGCTCTTTGAGAGGCCACACTCACTCACTGGCTCAAGTTGTGATGTTCACCTCTCTACCTTACCTCCTGGAACTGCTCAACCCAGGGTCTTCCTGAAGCAGTGACCACTCCAGCTGGCAGGTCAGTAGCCCAGGGGTGGTTGAAGAAAGAGAAGGTCTAAGGGGAAATGAGGGCGCTTTGAGGTTGGGGTGTGGGATGTTGGCTGTTACTTACCTGCTTTGGAGCCATGCATCCATATTTAGGAAATGAGCCTGTGTAGGGAGCTGGCCAGTCCTCATCCTAATGCTCTCTGCCCTGCAACTTGCCTTGCTGGGTACTGAGCTAGAGCTCTCCTGCTCCACCCCAGTCCTGTGTCAACTCACCTGTTTAACTGGTCAATCCCAGGGCTGGAGGTTGTCCTGGGTTTTTGAACACGGGATTAATTTTATTTAATGCACAGGTCCCATAAGACAGGCATGGATGCCTGCACTTAGCAGGGATAGGGATACCATTGGGTCTGAAAGTCTGTAAGGCACCCTCCCATGCTTGAGTGATGCTGCCCAGACCATTTAACAGCAGCAGCAGAACCGGCTGAGGTCTGCCTGACTGCTCCAACCTTGCTCCTTCTGTCCCTGCCTTACCTTCCAAGGTAGGCTGAGCCGCAGCCAGCACAAGCTCTGCGAGTTCCTGAAAGAATGTGGCCCCCCTGTCTCCCAATTGCTCTATAGCGGCAGTTTCTTTTCTGCCTGCTCCTACGAGCTGTTCAGTCATCAGTTTCGTTAGAAACGGGGATCTACTAAATTCTAAGAAATATTCATGATTTTTCAACATTTTGACCATACTCTGCCACTGCCTTTGCTGAGTGGGGAGCGTTTGGCCTCATGAGTTCCTGACCAGCTTTTGGAATGGAGGCAGCTATAGGACTCCAAACTGATCCCTCAGACCATTCCACCCACGTCCTGCTGACAGTCACTGTCACCCCATCACCAGATCCCTTGGGTCCATCTTACTGGAAACAAAGATTGCCTACAAGGTACAGGGTTGCAATCATGCGAGTGCCCCTAAGTGGGGTGGCCTTAGCAGGATGCTCCTACCCTTGGGGGTAACTTAACGCAGACAAGAGGCTCTGAATTCCTCACTGGCTGCCTCTCTCTACAGGGATAGAAAATGGTACCAGCCAGGCCAGAGCCCCGGGAGGCCACAGTCACTGCTCCAGGATGGAGGACCCCACTCCCGAGCCAGTCTATGTGGATGTGGACAAGGGGCTGACCCTGGCTTGCTTCGTTTTCCTCTGCCTATTCCTCATAGTCATGATCATCCGCTGTGCCAAGGTTATCATGGACCCCTACAGCGCTATCCCCACGTCCACCTGGGAGGAGCAGCACTTGGACGACTGAGGCACAGAGCGGGTCACGGTGTCCCCAGGATGCACCCAGGATGCAGCACTTCTCCATATCCTGGCCAACATCCTGCCAGCACCTGGAGGCTGCTAACTGCAAGCGGCTAGGACCGCCCTAGAGAAGGCTCATTTTCATCTTACTGGTTTTCACGTGGCCACAAAAGAGAGACGCCAGCATGATGGAGCCAAGGGCAGTCTGGGGAGGCCTGGGAAGAGGAATGCCTCAGACAAGTGGAGTCCATCCTGGGACTGAGTCCACTAGGTGACTGCAGGGTGATGGTCCCCTGCTCAAGCTCCTGTGGGCCTTTGAAAACTAAACCAAGAATAGACACTCTGGTCTGCAAACAGTGGCCAGGAGGAGCCTGATCTTCAAATGCACAGCACAGAGAACTTGCTGAGAACCCAGTACCCTCCACAGACTGACAGCAGTGGGGCAGGAAGGATGGAAAATTCAGGGGGTTTCTCCTACAAAATCGCACAAGGCACACAGCTACTTCCAAACTTTTTTAAAACTAAGATATAGAGGGGATATATTTTTTCCTGTTAAAAATGAGATGTGCATTTTAGACACTTGGGGAAATATAGATAAATAGAAGAAAAGGGAGGTGAAAAGCACTTATAATCCAACATTCTGGAAGCCATCATTTTGATATACTTCAAGTCTTTTTTACGAGAAGTTTTTTTTTGTTTTTTTTTTTTTGTTTTTTTTTTTTTAGTAATTCACACTGTATGCATGATGCTGCGTTGATTCGTCTGAGAGCTTAAAAACCTTCTGCCTCTCAAGACACCATGGCTGTTTTTAGTGATTGAGAGTATACTGGCCAAGTCATGACTGAATATAGTCTTTTTCTTTATCTACTTAACTTTTCCACAACTTTCTCACCCAAATCACTTCACTGAGTAAACTTCAAGAAGCTCTGCATCCCAGGAGCTCCAGGCAAGATCTGGGTTCCAGTCCTGCTTCAGCTACTCTAAGGCTGTGGGAACTTGGGAAAGTCACCTCACCTCTTGGTGCCTCCCTTTTCTTGTTGTAAGATGGGAAGAAGTCTGTCTGTCTTTCTGTCTGTGAAGGCAGCCATGCTACAAGTGGGAGCTGAGACTAGGTTGCTGGTGATTACTCTTTCCTTCAATCTCTTCTCCCACACATTGCCCCCACATCTATGACTTTCCTCCAAGGATTCTAGGTCAGAGCCAAAATACTCTACCCTCACCCCACCTCCACCCACCTCAACTCCTGTGTCCTTGTTATATGACCCCTAAATAAATGGGCACCTGTGAGCTCCATTTTCCTCATCTATAAAATGGGGGGAGTAGCATCTACCTCACAAGGTTGTTGTGAAGATGAAATGGGAGAACATGAACAAACAGGAACGTCCTTTCCTGAACCCACACCCTAGGAAAAAGAACTCTGCCTTCTGAGAGCCAGAGCTCCCAGTCAGTGCCATGTTCACAGTAGCCAGCAGAACTTTCACAGTGACCTCTTCTACACCTGAAACCAAGGCACATGGGGTCTACTTACGCACATCATTGTCTTTTTTTATTTTTTTTCACATGTGTGAGGTGCATCTATTGTGTCCTTCTAGGGTAGGGCCTGCTGCCCTATCAAAAGGGGCCTGTGCTGTGGACCTCTGACCTCCTGTATCACCCACACTCAAGCCATGGGTTCCCATGCACGTTAGGCTACTTGGAACAAAACACTGTCACTACTAGGTGACCCCTAAAAGTGGGCACATGCTATCAAGGTAGCTTTCCTGGGAATGTCTAGTCTGTCTCTTTCTGTGTGTCTGTCTCTGTCTCTCTCTCTTACACACACACACACCTCACTCCACACCACATCACACTATAAGATGCACAAAGGGACAGCTGGCAGAAGCTCTGACCTGGCCCTGAAGCATCACTTCCAGCCCAGCATTCCTCAGAAATTTACCTCAGAAATTGCAGCCACTTCTGTGGGAACCTGTTGGGGGTCGCATAGTCAATCAGGGCCTGATCCCAGCTATTAATGACAGCAGCAGGAAGAAGGAGAGGTCTAAAGATTTCTGAAGACCTCCTGTGGAGGCCTTTTGGAGCTCTCAGTGGGGAAAACAGGATGCCCCAGACTGTGCTCTTCAGACTGCCTGCTGAAGAGCAAACCACACGTGCTTATGAGGAGCCTGCCAGAAGTCCCTCATCCCCTCCCCAGATCTACAGATTCAGACTGGGTATCTGGGGCCCAGGAACCTAGTTAGTCAGACACCTGGATGGCAGCACATCCCTGTTTGAGAACCTCTGCCCAGGGCCCCTGGTCTTAGACAACTTTCCCGCCCAAACACACCCCTTAGTATTTTCCACCTTATCTCTTTGTGCTATTTTCATGGCATTTTAGAAATAACATTTAAGAAAAGAGGTAATTTCAATTCCCCAGAACCCAGGCAAGCTTCTGACAAGGCAGCAAAGCAGTGCTTTCTGTTTTGTGCCCACATCCTCCATTCTCATTTTCTTCTCTTGCAAGCTGTACTTGTCCATAAGTACTACGTGTACCTTCAGATGCTGGTTCTGCTAGAAGACCTTCACAAACAGCTTTTCGCATTTGCTTCTTGTTTGTGTCAGTGTGTGTGTGTGTGTGTGTGTGTGTGTGTGTGTGTGTGTGTGTGATGTAGGCTCATGACATGTACATGTTCTGGTGTAATAGTGTGGGCATGCACTTGTCACATGTTCGTGTTTAGAGGTCATATGACAGTCTTGGGTGCTGGTCCTCACCTTCCCTGTCTGAGCTGGGGTCTCTTTGTTGCTTACCCCTTTATTGCCCAGGCTGACTGGCCCACAAGCTTCCAAGGCTTCTCCTTTCTCTACCTGTCACACCCATAGGAGCACTGAAAGTCAGATGGGCGCTGCTGCACCCACTCACTCTCACTTAAGTTCTGAGAATGAAAACTCAGGTCCTCACACTTGCACAGCAATCAGTTTGCCTATGGGGACAATTTCCCAGCCTCACCTCACCCCCTTTTACCATGTTTAAGGTTTGTTTTTCAAAGGATCCCCCTTGTACATGTGCATAACACTGCAGACCACTACAGGAATACTTTTATGCTGTTTTCATTTTCCTGTTGTATATGTGCTGAGAAGAAATAGATAGAAGTGACTGCACCGAGCCTGGGACTTGCTCAGGAGAGGGAAGAGGCAGATGTAGCACACATTCTCTCAGAGACATACAGGAAGGAAAGGGAGGTGTCCAACTCTGTCACTTGATCATGTGAAAATTAGAAAGGTAGAAGAATTCCAAGTTTTTCGTCTCTTTTGCTTTCCGTTCTGAAGGATGGAGGATGTGGTCCTTTGAAACCAGAGCACACTCACAAGTTCCTGCTGAGAGAAGGCTGTAGTTATGGATAGAGACAGAAACAATGCAGCAAAGTATTAGTGCTGATGGCTGGAAGGTGGCAGAGAGGGAATAAAGAGAAGCTGGAAGAAAGGATAGCTATAGAGGCAGCCACAAGCCAAGGAAGAAGGCAAACTCTGCATGGCAGAGAGTAGGTGGCAGTCTCCAGACAAAGGCATCTAGTGGCTGGGATCAAGTGATGTACTATGTGGCAGTCCCTCCATGTTACCTCAAGCTTTCAGCTAGGCAGATGCAGTCTTTCCATGAGTGTGTAACAGCAGCAGTGGGATCATCTGTGTGATGGCCATAGAAAGAGCCCAGGTGTCCCAGGGACAAATGAATGATGAAAGCCAGTTGATAGTGGCCAGAAAGAAGGTGGTCCCTGGGCATGTTCAGTTCACTGATGGGACCCAACTGCCCCAGTGTGGCATATAACCACTTTACTTTTCTAATGTCCACATTTTACTCTTTGTTTTGGTGGAATGATCACATTGTTGGATGTGGAGCTCATGGCCTTGTATATGTGAGACCAGCACTCTGTCACTGAATTTTGCCGCTAACCCCACATGTCCTTGCTGTAATGAAAAAACAAAAACAAGAACAGCAACAGTGTCTATCCACCTAAAAATGTTGCCCCATGATTCCAGAGGTTTCCAAAAGAGGTCAGTTCTGCTATCAAACATCAAGTGGAAATAATTGCAAAGCCTAGTGTCCACAAGAGTGGGTGCTGTCCCATGGCCTTGCTGTTGATGACTGGTCCTGCCATGTAGGTCCTATAATTTCCATAATAATCTTTATAGCTGATGGCCCAGGTTGCTAAGAAGTGCCCACATTGAGTTTCCCACATCAGTTCTGGCACAGATACAGGTTGTCTCTGTCCAGAAGACAGACAGTCTCAATCATACCTACTTCTGCCGGTCCGTACTGACTCCATACGTCCTTTACAGTAATCCACTAAGACCTTCCTTCTTTTCCCCCATGGAAAGTCCTCTGTACCTGTCAATGGCTAGCAGGAGAGAGAGGGTGTGCTGAAATATTAATGGAGTTAAAGGAAGTATATTCACAGAGGTTAAAGGAAACAGAAGTACAGATACCAAGGACAGCACTCAGTGAGGCATCACACTTATCTAGGCCTGAAGAGACAAGGAAGGACAACCAGATCCCAGCAGAGGTTATTGCATGATGGAGTCAAGTAAGAAGAGCTGTGCCACAGTTATCTAATATTCTTGCCTGGGGCTGGACCATAGCTCAGTGGTAGGGCACCTGTCTAAGATGCTTGAAATCCTGACTTCAATCCCCAGAACCAGAAAAAGAAACTCCTTGCATAATTTCAGACCAGTGGAAAGAGTTAGAGGGACCTTTTGCCTCCTTTCTAGGTCTCCCTCTCCCAGTGACAAAAAATAATAGATACTAAAGGGTGTTATTGCTGAGTAATAGGGTCTGTGTATGTCAGCACACTAGAGTGACTGAAAAATGACAAGCACAACCCATATCAGGCAATACCCAGAATCCATCCTGAACTAAGATTGGGAAACAAACACTGATCCTGAAGAAACAGTCCTGTGGACACCACATTGCCCCAGATAATGTCAATGTTGTCCTATTCTCAGTCAGACCTTACATCAGACCTTACCAATGTAAGGCAGAGATACTAGTGGAGTTTCCTCTGTACTGGTCATGAGGCCTAGGGTGGACAGCAGTCTTGGTCTTTCCCCTCATTTCCCACATCCCCTGAATAGTGCCTCAGCTGTAGGGACATTTTATCTCATTCACAGAGGAGATAAAGTCCTGTCCTGTTTTTATTGAGTTAGCACTTGGCCAAAGAACTTAGGAAAAGGCCTTGCAGGTCTAGCCGGAAGTACTTTAGAACTCCCAGGCAAGGACAGCAAGAGCTCCTGGAACTGTAGTCTCAAGATGAGGAGTATCAGAGTCTCCACAGAGCTAGTTATTAATTTGAACCCTAGATTTCCAGAATGGGGACACATGGCACCAGAAGTATCAAGTGTCCCAGTGAACCCTTGGGCTCTAGAGTGAGTCTCCTTTGCCCCTGTGGTGTAGCAGTAATCCCATTGATCCTGAGGTATGGAGAAAATTGCCTGACAGTGCAGCAATCCCCCTTTCTGCTCATAGGGTCATCCAATAAGCCCCAAATGGCACAAAGCCATCTTCCAATGTATCAGACTCCCACCATGCTCCCCAGTAAAAACATTCATCTCACATCACTACAGATTCCCACTCCAGAACATCTATGGTTATAAGGATGGAAAACTCAATTCCATGAGTCACACACCATTAGCAGGAAGATATGCTAACAGAGCCATGATAGAAACAACATGGAGTTCCTCACAGAATTAAAATTAGACATGCCATATGATCCCCCACTAGGGGTATATCTAAAGGAAATGAAATCAGTATTTAAAGGAATTCCACTCCCATGTTGATCACAGCAGCATTCACAATAGCCAAGAGCTGGAATGCTTATAAATATTCATCAATGGATGAGCGGATGAAGAAAAGGTGATACCTAAGCACAGCAGAGTCTGATTCATCCACAGAAAGGATGAAATCTTGTGTTTGGGACATGAATGGAACTGGAGGTCATTTTGTGAAATGAGGCAAGTACAGAAAAACAAGTACTTGTCATGTCACATATAGAGTAAAGAACAACAACAACAAAAATGAAAAAGTTGCTTTCCCAGAAGGTGGGAGGACAATGGTGGTTACCAGAGACCAGAGGGAAGTGGAGGACCTGGTCACTGGGTCCCATGTTACAGTTTAAAGAAATAAGTAATGCTGTGTTACTATGCTGCAGAATCAAAGGAGCCAGGCAAAAGGATTCTGAATGCTTCTACCACAAAGAAGTAATGTTTGAGGTGACACATAGGGTTACCTGGACCTGGCTCTGCACAACATGCACACATATCAAAACATCACATGATATGTTACAAATATGTATAAATTATGTATTGATTTTTAAAAATAAATAAAATAGAAAAGGTTTCAGATACTGCTTTTTTTTTTTTTTGTATGTCAGTCACTGCAATTAAGTCTTTGAAAGTCCATTCTACACTACAGCTGTGCCAGTTATTTCTCGGGAAGAAGGCAGATGGAGAAATAAAGTGTCCTGTGGGAGGGAGGCGGCAGCTGCTGCACTCCCTACAAGTTGCTGACCAGAGAGGTGACTAGGTCATCGAAACCCATAAAACCCATTGTCTCTACTGTCGGTTGCATGTAGGAAGAAGAGGTTAAGTCTGTATTGCTAAAGCACCATATCCTTTGACTATGGGATCTGGAGAAACCAAGCCAAGACTGAGCTGGAGCCCCCCTTTATGAGTGGGTTTTGTAGAGCCAGAAGCTACTATATAGGCCTCTGAGGAGAAATTTTTCCGGATAGTCCTCTTTGTTTATTGACCCAGTGCTTAGTATACCATAGTAACAACATGCTAGTCAACATGTGTCCACTGGTGCAACAGTGGAATGACTGTTATAAATGCAATCAACCATGTTCTGAATAGATTTTAATCCCATTCTACAAGAGGGAACCTATGTTTGAAACTGGATCCCTGAAGTTGGGGAGGTGACTGCTATTTTTTGTTAAACAGAAATATGTGTCTATCAAATTACCTTCTAAACATCTGTGCATAGGTCCTTAGATTACTGCAGCTATCAGCTTCCATCATGAAGGCAAGCTTCTTTTTTTGTAGTGGGCCGAGTAATAGAATATTTGTATTTGAATATTTATTAGTACTTAACAAATATCTATAAAATGCTTATATTCCAAAACCTAATACCTAACATCTAACACCTAATACTTATAAACACTTAATATCTAAAAAATCTTTAATCAACCCCACTTTAATTTTCTTGAAAGGATATTAAAATTCTCTAACAGGTTCATCTGGGTATCTTGGTTAAAAGTACAGCTCTGCCAATTATGGAAGAATTATCTTCAGCTTGGTTCAGCTCCCTCCTGGTCTAGCTTTGCAGATTTGTGCGATCAGTTCCACAGTCTCATCAGCCTGTGTGTTATTCAGGGATCAGGATTTAAAGTCTATATTAGCAATTCCCTGGTGTCCACCAGTCTTAACTTTCTCCTCCGCCTGATTTGCTTCAGGCTTTGCTCATTTGTTAGTGTACCTTATGCAATTTTGATTCTGTTGCTGACCACTATCAGTTCTATGGCTTAGAGTTCCTTACTTTGCTTGGGCTATTTTATTGTGGCCTCGGGGTATATGGCCTACATTGCTTTGTATCCAGTGCATTTGTTCTTTTCTCTGTCATGTGAAGCCCTCACGTTTATATAGGGGCTCATCTTGTGGTCTTCTAAATGTCCCATGAACTCTCAAACTCTCTGGAGGAAATTGGTAATTCCTGCAAATTCTGTGGCTTTGTAGCCACACTTCCACTGGGCACCCTTCTCAGGCCTCAGTCAAATCTGGATTCTACCCATCGTATAAGGCTATTAGAAGTTGAAGACAATTGGTAGTCATAAATCCTGTTTTTAGTCCATATGCTGCCATGCCAATTGCCCACAGGTGCCAGGTTGATCTTCCTGCCCTTAAAAAGAAAATTTTACTCTAATTCTAATCTATTACAGGGCAGGGATTACTATGGAGTCTCATGATTGGTCAAACTGGAGAATAAGTGATGATGTGACGTAGTGTTAGTTCTAAGATATAAATGGTATCAAAATAATCAGACATTTATATTATCCTCTCTAAGGTTCAAGGAACTTTTCAGAAGAGGGAGGGGAAAGCCAGAAGAAGAAGTGGAGTGTTGTATAGCCATATCCTTCAAAAAGAAAACAGGAGTGAGGGTTATGAGACCCAGGAAGCAAACAAAACAAGAAGCGCAGGAAACTCATAAGACTCAGGAAGGTCAGAAAGTTACAAAGCTCATGAATGGATAAAGAAAGGCATTAAATGTTAGTATGCCTGCATTCTCATTCATCTAGCCCAAGAAGAGTCATGGGTATCTTATCCACTATGGTCACCCAGAAACTGGACCAGGGCTACGCTGTAGAATGGGTGGGGACAGAGGGCCTCAGATAGGGATACTTCTGGACTCAAAGGAGAAAAGTGAGCACCAACACCCTTGCTCATCTTGTCCTTAGCACAGGTGTGCACATAGGACTTCGTTACATGGTGACAGTCACAGGATATAAGAGTTTGCCAGATAACCTACTGATTTGTAGCTTGAAGTCTCTAGAATAGTCTCTCTCTCTCTCTCTCTCTCTGTGTGTGTGTGTGTGTGTGTGTGCACATACACATGTGTGTGTCTTTCTCTACACATACAAACACAGACACACACACAGACACACACACACACATACACACAGACATACACACACACACACACACACACACACACACACACACACACACACACAGAGGCTGTATCTCTCTGGGGAGCCCTTCCCACATTCCAGGGAATACTGAAGCCCTGAGGTGTCTGATGAAGAATCCCACCAGGGTCTCCAGCCCCACACCTGAAAGAGATGAACTACTGACAGCCTCCATAGAGGCAGCATACACTGACCCACTAGACAAAACCAAGGACTGAGAACTCTGTGGCACTCTCCACAAGCAAAATGACTTTATTCATTCCTGCATGAAGGGCAGCTGTAGCATGGATCCCTAGAAGTCAAGGCTGGGTCCTGTGGTTTCTGGAGCTTCAGGCTGTTGAGAGGGCAGGCAGCACTTTCCCAGCACACTGGCCAAAACCAACACGGTAGCTGTCACCCTGGCAGTGACCTGAAACACAGTAGGGGTGGGATCAAGCACTTTGCTGCAGGCTTCGTGGATACAGCCCCAGGTGGTTACAGGACCAGATATCATGGGAGGCTGAGTCAGAGGTAGGCAGGCATCTCAGCATGACATACATTATGTGTGAACCTCCCAGAAGCAACTGAGCCAGAGCCCAGGCCCACCACAAAGTCGGGGATCCCAGAAGCAGTGGCACACTCCACAGCGTTTCTGGGTGTTCTCAGCTCCCCACATGGATCTAAGCCTCTATTTATAAATGACCCTAGGGTCAAACTCCCTAAGTTCTAAAGCCTGGCTTCTCCACCCATTGGCTCTGTGACCCTGCATCCCTTGAGATCTCAAGATCCCTCATCTGTGACTGAATCTAATGACTACTTCACTGCACAGGCCTGCTGCAAGGATGCTATGTGTAGAAAACTCTGAGGACAGGGCCTCGTCTATGGGAGGACCTGCTAAGTGTTACCTGTTACTACAAGGAGCTGGATGGTGGAGCAATGTGTTTCTTCAGAACTCAGTTCCATCTGCCACCAAGAATGGCAGTCCATCCTCTATGGTTGTGAAGGTCAGATGCAACATTTGGGTAACACTCAAAGTAAAGAATTCTCAACTATGGTTTCATCTATTCCATTCTACCTCAACAGTTGTGAGGCTAAGGTAAAGAGAAGCCTGTCCCTGTCTTATAGGAAGGTCTACTTAGTGGGAGCATCAGGTCTGGACAAGAGATGGAGGATAGATGTGTACAAGCTGTTGACAGAACAGTATGAAGAAGGATGCAGAAAGAAAGGAATATGTGAGCTGGACTTTGACGAGTGAGAAGGAGTTCAGTAATGAATTGGTTAGTTCTGTTCTATGAGGCTGTCATGAGGTCCCATGAGAAGACAGTTACAAATGGCTCCCAGGAGCCATCTTAAGGGGCAGAAGCTTAATCTTGGTGAAAATCGAAGTTTTCACAATCAAGTTAATACAGATTAAAAAAAAAAAAACTCCTTGGATTGAGTTTCTTCTCTAGGGCCTAAGGCACATGAAGTCCAGAGGGTAGGCTGGGGCAGCATGAAGAGAAAGGTGGCATTGCTCAGGATGGAAGCCAACCCATGGCTTTGTTTTTCATGTTACTCACTGCACACCCCCAACCTGGAGATAGGCCCTCTACTCAGAGCTGTGCCTCCTTCTACTCAAAGTGAGAAGGAAGGAATAGAAAGGTATGAGATCCCAGCAGACAGTGGAAGAAAACTCAAGCACATTACTAAGAAGACAGAAGGCCAAGAAGCCCAGTGGTCCCTGGACCAGATGGGAAGCACACCTGTGTGGTAAAGAACAACAGGTACAAAGGCAGGTGTATGGGGTGTCACTACCACATAACTGTGGGAAAGGAAACAGGTTGGCACCACAATGGTTCAAATACCAAGACAGAAGTCTCAATTGTGAGCTGAAGGACAGGGGGCATAGAAGTGCCCAGGAACAGGTCTGTGCAGGGCCAGAGCAGGGTGTAGAATGAGAACAGAGGGCAAGGCTGGGGATGGATGCCTGCAGACACTTGCTCAAACTGATGGTGTTCAGTTTACTTTCTTCTCCTATGTGGGTCTCTCACAGACAGGGGCCACAGTGGCACAGGGGCCCAGGTCCAAATCCTGGCTAGGCTTGCACCCATCTGTGTTGATGCTGAGTAAGAATGCAGATTCAATTATGGTCTCTGCGAATGAAGATGAGGACTAGATGCCCATAGGGACCTTGTACAGGGTGTCTTATGAACTACATGAGAAGCTACCACATACTCAGTCATCAAGGACTATTACAGGGACTCATCTCCCCATTGAGTAGTCAGAAAGCAGGTAAATGACAAGACAAACAAAAGTCAGAGGAAGTCAGTAGGGAAGAGCCAAAGACACCTAGAGCATGCAAAGCTGGAAGGCAGCATACAAGTCCTGGTGCCCCATGGCCAAGGGAGAACAAACAGAGTACCTTTGGATTCTGCTTCCCAACTTCCCACAATCACATAGAAAAGGACTCTCCTTGCCCTCTGTGTTATAAACATCAAGAACACCATGGGACTGTCTGCCTCGGCCCTAGAGTCCCTTTTTTCAGGCCTGACAGCTGCCTGGAAAAGACTGCCTTGCTAGACGCAGCTAATTCAGGTCCTGTCACACTTGACATCAGAGTCGATCTCTCTATCTATCTCTCTCTCTCTCTCTCTCTCTCCCTCCCTCCCTCCCTCCCCCTTTCCTCTTTTCCACATCAACACTTCAAAAAGTGCTTTCACCCAATCTACAGGACCACAGCAAGAAACTGGGCTTGGCTGGCTGGCACTGAAGGAATATCAGACACAAAACTGGCATACAGCTGTTGGAATGTCTGCTTGACATACAGAATTCTAACCTTGGAGAGAGCAGTTCATAACAGGAACTGAATCCTGACTTTGCCATCTGTGTGATCTCCCATGATTCACCTCCTTTATACTCACATAAGTTTTTAACTTTGCAAAACTGGGGCAATGACACATTTCCAAAAGGCTCAGGTGAGTAAAAACTGAAGTGGAAGTAGAAATTCTTCCAACACAGTTGGTCTCTGCAGACATTTAATAAGTATGGTTGGCCTTGACATCTCCAGGGTAAGCCCCTAAATAGTTTGCATATGGCTTACATACAAAGTCCCTATACTTGCAATAACCTAAGGGTGACTTATAATGCCTAAGACAATACAAATGCCATGCCGAGTTACACTGTATGGCTTAGGGAATAATGACAAGAAAATTGTCTGGACATGTTTAGTCCAGAGACAACTTTTCTTTAATGTTTTCTCTCTACAATTGGTTGGATTCATGGACATTGAAACACAGAGACCTTGAGGCTCTACATAGTTAACCAGAATTAGGATCAGTGAGAGCAAAGTAGGTGGTGATCAACCCTGGAGCGTCACTTGGTGTCCTGAGCTCTGCCTGTACCTTTCTGCTCGGTTCAGCCCACTAAACAGTATGCCTAGCCTGACTCTATGCACTTCAGATTGAGCGGTGGACTCCAAAGACATCAGATCCCACAGTGCAACCCACCACCAACTCCACAGAGTAAAAACTTTGAAGATGTGATTACAGAAACAATCTTCAAATAAAGCTTAGGGTGGGTCCTAAAATCAACACAAATGTGTCACATGAGACAAGGAGGGAGGCTTGAGGAACAGAAGGAGGCTATGTCTTGATGGAGATGGGGAGGGGGCTCTGCTGGGGGCACTATAGCTGGAGGGCCAAGAATAGGCCTTTCTCTGGGACCTCTGGAATTAGTACAGCCCCCTCACCATCTGCACAGATTTCTGCCTTCCAGAAGTGTTAGAGAAGATCAAGTTTATCACAGCAAAACAGGAAACGAACAAGAGCCCTTGTCTAAGTATGGGAGCTTAGGCATACTGCTGACTTGAATGCCAGTGAATGAGCTGCTGGCAGAGGACAAAGGCAACTGCTTGTGAGGTGAGGAAGGCTGAATCAGGCTGTGCCAGGCTGAGGTTGAGGGTCCACAGGCTCTAAGGAAAGTGGTGCTATGATAGCACAGGGTCCATAGTAGAAGGAGGCTGAGTTGGCGTGTGAGCGGGACTGACCGAAAGGCCTATTGCAGAAGATTTGTGAGGGTACCAGCCATGGATCAGTGGGATATGAAGGGCATGTCAACTGCACAGAGAGGATAAGGCACCTGGAAAAGATACTCAGCAGACCATGATGAGGAAATGGGTCCAAGGTCCTAGTTCACAGGACAAACTATTGGCACCAGGCCAGCATCAGGGAAGTATGGGAGACAAGAAAATACACAAAAGGAAGTGAGCGGCTGGTGGGCTGAGAGCAGAACAGGTGGGAATGTGTGAGATGGTTATAGGCCCAATGAAGGAATACTCCTCGGAAAGGGTCCCATCAAAGAAAGATCAAGACACTAGGCTCTTGAAACAGTTGTGTAAAACAGCAGAGAGGAAGCCCAACTGGGTACGCATCATCACTAATTCAAGTATTTTAGTTGTAACATGTACTCCATTCTTTAGATGCCCTGAAGGTGAAAAGAGTTGGGACTGTACTGATCAGTTGCCTAGAGGGGAAATCAGACTTACTTAGTCATTGTCTTCAAGGCCTCCTTGAAGTGTCAACCTCTCTATGTAACCTGCACAATAATTCAGGAATCACACTATGGTGAGAGCCAGTATCTTCATCTCTTGAATCCCAGCATGCCCTGCAGGGTACTCAGCAGGGACCCAGGGCATATCTACCAAGGGCAAAGCTGTTGGAATAATTCTATAGCTCTGTTATCAGCTTGGCATTAGCAAGATGAGACCAACTGAGTCTCAGAATGTTGAGTAGCTCAAGGTCACACTGTTGTTGAGTTGTTGGGAGGTCACTGGAATGTTTCTGACTCCAAGTAATGGTCTTCTAACCATGACAGTGCCTTCCTTGCTATTAATAAATATGTGAAAGGCAGAATGGCAACAAAAGATATGAGGCCCCCAGTTTTCTAAAATGGGGCTGCTGAGAACCTCAGGCACTAGCACATGACCTCCCTGACCCGAGTTCCAGGTTAGACCCTGCCCATGGTTTGGGACATAGTCCAGAAAGCAAAGACCCCACCACTACTGTGTAACTGTTGCAGGAAAGGGATGAAAAATGAACTCTCACAGTGTTTCCTGTGTAGACACTAACACGTGAATTCCCCAGGAGCCCAGGCTGTAGTCCAGGGCATACCATGTAAACACAGAATCCAAGATGCCAGTAAGTGCAAGAAAAATAGATGGCTCCATCATCTAATGGGTACTCTTGGCCTATGGGGCTTGGTGGTTCACACCTGTTATAATGACTTCATCACCGTCCAGCAGGAAGGTCCTGGTCTGCCCGTGCCCCAGATCGATGGCTTTTGTTCCCTTCCAAGACAGTTCCAGCATGGAGCCAAAGCTTCCAGGGTCCTTTACAAGAAGAAGGGGGGAAGGTGGCATGTATTTATATCTTGGTGATATGCCAGCTCAAGTGTGAACAGTACAGTGAGATTTGGGGGCCGTAATACCTTCAAGGCCACCTGGTAGCTCAGCATCCCCCAGGTGTGCCTTCATCCTTGCTGTAAGCATGTTGTCTATTCAGGGTCCTGTGCCTATAGCCTACCCAGAGCCTGCTTCAGCATGCCCTGTCACTCCACAGACTTCAGCTCACAACTCCAGATGGTGTCATGTCCAACAGTCTACAAGTGGCAAGATACTGTCACTTCCTAGTCAACATGGCCAGAGTCTGAGAGAGTGAAGCCAACTTATTTATCACCACCCCACATCATTGTTTCCAAAGTTGTGCACCCCTCCCCAGGTTCATGGCAGCTCAGGGGTGGATGAGAAGGATGCAGCTGTGAGGTCATCTCATCCTGGGAAGGAACAGAGGTTTAGATAGAGTGGCTGCTGCTTTCTGGGGAGACAGAGTCAGGCTCTGCCTCTCAAACAGGTCTCTTTTTATCTGTGTAGCAGGGAAGCACTTTACCCCACAAATTGCTCAGTTTGTCTATCTTTGGCTTTATGACCTATAAGGGTAGTTTGAGACTCACCGATCCACTGATGGTTCCAGAAGCCAAGAGGTCCCCAGGTCTCAGATTGCATCCATTAACAGAGTGGTGTGCGAGTTGCTGCAGCATGGTCCAGTACATATGCTGAGGGCAGGGACACAGTAGGACATGTGTGAGCATCCCACTTTCTGGGAAGGATTTAGTCAGTCTGTTTCATCATGCCTTCTCTGCCCTCCACACTTCATACATGCTTATAATTTATGCTTGCCTCATTTCAATTGAGATTTTTGCCTTCTTCTAGTTCCTCTACAGATGACCTGGTGTCCAACTGTTGTGGTTCTGGCCCACCAGATCTAATCTCATTTCTTCTGGAACCTCATCTCTCCAACCACCTTTTCCAAGATGTTTGAAAGCTGGGCCTGCTCAGCCCTTTCTGTCTGCCCAGGTCTATATGTTCATGACCACCTCAAGCCTGGGAGTTCCTAGAGCCATTCCTGGTGGACTGGCCTTTCTGCAGTACCAAGGCCTGAATGACCACCCCCCACAGCCCAGAACTTGGAACTGACATCAGCTCTGAAGCTGAAGTGATTTGAACAGAACAGAGCAGGACAGCAATGAGAGGATGGGAGGTGAGGTTAAGGCTCCTATGCCTGAAACACCCATGCTCCACAACGATGCAGCTTCCCGGGTCCTTCCACTCATATAGGCAGTAATGGGTCTTCAGATCCCCCTCAAGCTTCTTACTTCTTTTAACTAGAAGGGAGGCTATGCAAAACAAATGCATCCATTCATAGAGTCTTCAAGTGGCCAATGAATATATGAAGAGATGCCCAGCCTTGTTAGCTATTAGGGAAATACAACCCAATCCACAGGCTCCCAACCTCACCCCCGAGTGGTTGAGTTGAAAAGGCAAACGCTACATATTGTCTATACACAAAGAGGCAGAATTTCTTAGATGTCACTAGCAGGGTTGTCCATGTGATGGCTAATCTCAGTTGCCAACTTAGTGTCATCTAGAACCACCGGGGGAAGAAGACAGTCCAGATTTGGTTGGCCTGTGATGGATCTCTTGGTTAATTTAGTGGAGGTGGAAAGACCCACCCTAAATTTGAAAGAAAGGATTTTGGATCCTGGACGGAATGGAAAGGTAAGAAGGTCTGAACATGAGGATTTAATTCTCTGTTTCTTGACTGTCACTGTGGTATGAACAGCTGCTTCCAAGCTCTTGCTGCTGTGACTTCCCTGCCATGATGGACTGTGACCTCAAACTGTGAGCCCAAATAAATCCTTCCTTAAGTTGCTGTTCCTATGATATTTTATCACAACAACAGAAATTTAAGCAAATTGATCCATTTGGGTAAATGTTTTGGAAAGCTATTCAAAAGTATTCCTAGACTGTGTTATATACTCTGCTTTGTGGTGCGTGTGTGTGTGCGTGCGCGTGCGCATGTGTGCATGTGTGTGTTTGTGTGTTATGACCCAGCAGTTCTATTCCTGGATATATACCCAACAGAAATGTGCACACATGACCCAAGAGATGTGCACTAGAATGCTGACAGTAATTCAAGGATAGCCAAAATATGGAAGCACCCACATGCCCATCACTCATTGAACAGCTGGCACAGTAGCCCCATATATAGCAATGACACAAACAAGCTCCCACTGAAAACAACAGTGTGGCTGAATCTCACAATTCTAGCATTGCAACAATGAAGCCCAGCAGAAAAGATACACACTATAACCATCCCATATAAAACTAATAAGCAGACAGATCAGTGTATGGCAACAGAAGCAAGGAGATGTGGACTGCACTGGGGGAAACAATGGCAAGGCTGGGAAGAGGCAGTTGGTTGATGAGGACTGGGAATTCCTCTTTCTGACATGAGTGCTCACTGCACAGGGAATATTCGTTTTGTGAAAACTCTTCAGTCTATTCACTTACGATTTTGGTGTTTGCAAATTTGTACACTATCTGTACATTTGTTGTTTCAATAAAAAGCCTCTTTTTTGATGGCTCTGCATTTAAGAACACATACTTCTCGAGGATAGAAGCTAAGGTGGTTTCTCAGTACCTGTGTCAGGTGTCTCACAGCTCCCTATAACACCAACTCCAAGATTCACACTCTAGACTCCATAGGTGTTTGCTCATGCATGTTTGTGTGTGCACGCATGCAAACGCAATTTTAAAAATAATAACAAATATTTAAAGATATTTGCTAAAAAAATAAGTGGGCTGCTAAAATGTCTCAGTTAGTAAAACTTATTGCACAGGCACGAGGGCCCAAATTTGACTGAATCCCACATAAAAACCTGGGGTGGGGGCGATCCAAGATGGTGGCGGCCGGCGCAGATGCATTTTGATCTCGAGGGAAACAGTCACAGGGCGGAGGGTGTTGCAGGACGCTGTACAAATGGGTCTGGGCAGCTCGACCCCCCTGGGTCTCACCCAACTACCCAGGGACCACTGGGGATCCCTGGGCAGGATGCTCCCTCCCACTCTCGGACATGCATGGAAGCCGCTGAATCCGGGAATCGGGATTCCCCCCTTCCCCACCAGGAGAGACATGCCGGGTAAGTTCCAATCTAATACCCAGCAGGCAGATTCAGACCCCACACAGAGATACTCTCCAGCCTGCTGGGCACCCCCAGGTCTCACACAGATGATCTGGCTATCTGGCGAAGGGTTGCAACCCATGGAAGTGTGCGCAGCTCCACTGCACAGTGCCATCAGGCTGCAGATTGCGACCCACTGTGGATATGGGAGCTTAGTTGACCGGGATGTCACTTTCCAGTTTCCAGACCCGGGCCATGGGAGCGGCAAGGCTATTGGGGGTGAAGGCAGATTTACCCACCACAGAAGCCAACCCTGGGCAAACTGTGAGGTATTTGCAATTGTTGTCTATCGGACTTTTTTACTAGTACTGGCCTTCCGGCTAAGAACCAGAGCTTACGTGTATACAGCTCCACCCCCTGGATTAGTTAGGTCTCCACCTAGGAGGCGGGGCTGAATGACTCACCTTACAGGGGTGGAATAAGGTAATTCGACTCCTACACCAAAGCACCCCCTTTGGACCCAAGTCCAGAAGACAGCTAAAATTTTCCAAATGGCCAGAGGCCCCAGACCAAAAAAAAAAAAAAAAAAAAAAAATCAGAGCGGAATGACTCTAACAAAGGAAGCAATGCTATTTCATCCAGCCCGGACCACCTCACCACAGCTGAAACACATGAAAACGATGACAATTCTACATTATGGAAAGTGATAGAGTCCCTTCAAGAAGAACTTAAATCTACGAAGGAATTCAAAGAAGACGCAATTGCACATACAAAAGCGATGGAAAACACCATTAGAGAACTTCAGAACAAGGTGGCTCAACTTGAACAAGAAAAACAGAGGGCAATGGAAGACTTCCAGGCAAAGACAAGCAAATTGGAGCAGGAAATGTACAAAACAAATAAAATCACTCAAGGCATGAAAATGGAAATGGAAACAATAAAGAAAACACAGTCAGAATTAAAAATGGAAATGGAGAATCAAGGGAAGAGAACAGGAACTATGGATTTGAGTACCAAAAATAGGATTCAAGAGATGGAAGACAGGATCTCAAGCATGGAAGATTCGATGGAAGAAATCAATACAACTTCCAAAGAAAATGAGAAAGCTAAAAAAATCTCTCACCCACAATATCCAAGAAATCAAGGACTCAATGAAAAGAAGGAACCTAAGAATCATAGGCGTAGAGGAAAGAGAAGACTCCCAACTACATTGTCCCAGAAATATCTTCAACAAAATCATAGAAGAAAACTTCCCAAACCTAAAGAAAGAGATGCCAATAAAAATCCAAGAGGCTTACAGAACACCAAACAGATTAGATCAGAAAAGAAACTCCTCTCGCCACATAATAATTGAAACTCCAAATGTAGAGAACAAAGAAAGGATATTAAAAGCTGTAAGAGAAAAAGGCCAAGTCACATACAATGGCAGACCCATCAGAATTACACCTGACTTCTCCTCAGAAACTTTAAAAGCTAGAAGGGCCTGGACAGATGTCCTACAAACCCTGAGAGAACATAGGTGCCCAGCCAGACTACTATACCCAGCAAAACTCTCTATCAACATAGATGGAGAAAACAAGATATTTCATGACAAAATCAAATTTAAACAATATCTACCCACAAACCCAGCCCTACAGAAGATCCTAGAAGGGAAATTCCAAGACAGAGAAGATAACTACACCCAAACAACAAAGGAAATAGAAACCTCCATAGCAACTAAACAAAAAGAAACACAAGATGACCAGCTATACCAAAATAATGGGAAATAACAACCCCTGGACACTAATATCCATCAACATCAATGGACTCAACTTGCCAATAAAAAGACGCAGACTTACAGACTGGATCTGTAAACAAAACCCATCTTTTTGCTGCATACAAGAAACACATCTCACTACTGAAGATAGACACTATCTTAGAGTAAAGGGCTGGGAAAAGGTTTTCCAAGCAAATGGACCCTGGAAACAAGCTGGAGTAGCCACCCTAATATCAAACAAAATAGACTTCCAAATGAAGTTAATAAAAAAAGATAGAGAAGGGCATTACATACTCATTAAAGGAAATATTCATCAAGAGGACATCTCAATATTGAACATCTATGCCCCAAATACAAAGGCACCTACATTTATAAAAGAAACGCTTCTAAAACTTAAATTGCACATCAATCCAAACACTTTAGTAGTGGGAGACTTCAACACCCCACTCACAACTATGGACAGATCATCAAGACAGAAGCCAAAGAGAGAAATAATGAGTCTAAGAGAGATCATGAACCAAATGGACCTAACAGATATCTACAGAACATTTCACCCAAACACAAAAGAATACACCTTCTTCTCAGCACATGATGGAACCTTCTCCAAAATTGACCATACAGTTGGACACAAAGATAGCCTCAACAGATACAAGAAAATTGAAATAACACCTTGTATCTTATCAGACCACCATGGAATTGAGCTGGACTTCAATAGCAAAAGAATCAACAGAAAGTCTACACACACATGGAAATTGAACAACTCTTTATTAGAGGACCACTGGGTCAGGGAAGAAATAAAGAAGGAAATCAAAGACTTCTTAAAATCCAACTAAAATGAAGACACAACATACCCAAACCTATGGGACACAATGAAAGCTGTGCTACGAGGAAAGTTCATAGCACTAAGTGCCTTCAAAACGAAAATTGTGACAGCTCATATTAGCAAATTAACAGCTAAACTGGGTGAACTGGAAAAAAAAAAGAAGCAAACACTCCCAAGAGGAGCAGAAGCAGGAGATCATCAAACTTAGGGCTGAAATCAACAACTTAGAAACAAAAAGAACTATACAAAGAATCAATAAAACCAAGATTTGGTTCTTAGAGAAAATCAACAAAATAGACAGACCCTTAGCCAAAATAACTAAAAGGCAGAAGGAAAAACCCAAACCAACAAAATCAGAAATGAAAAGGGAGAAATAACAACAGACATTGAGGAAATCCAGAGAATATTTGGATCCTACTTTAAAAATCTATACTCCACCAAATTTGAAAACTTAAGTGAAATGGAAATCAAGATCAGATAAACAGATTAAACAGCCCTATATCCCCTAAGGAAATAGAAACAGTCATTAAAAATCTCCCAACCAAAAAAAGCCCAGGGCCAGATGGCTTTAGCATGGAATTCTACCAGACCTTCAAAGAGGAGCTAACACCAATACTCTTCAAACTCTTTCACCAAATAGAAGCAGAAAGAACACTGCCAAACTCATTCTATGAGGCCACAGTCACCCTGATTCCTAAACCTTGCAAAGATCCAACAAAGAAAGAGAACTTCAGACCAATCTCCCTCATGAACATAGATGCAAAAATACTTAATAAAGTACCAGCAAACCGAATTCAAGAACACATCAAAAGTATCATACACCATGATCAAGTAGGCTTCATCCCAGGAATGCAGGGATGGTTCAACATACGAAAGTCTATCAACATAATTCACCATATAAACAAGATGAAAGAAAAAAAAAACACATGATAATCTCGCTAGAGGCAGAAAAAGCATTTGACAAAATCTAACACCCCTTCATGCTAAAAGTTCTGGAGAAAACAGGCATACAAGGACCGTACCTAGAAATAATAAAGGCAATATACAGCAGGCCAGTGGCCAACATCAAATTAAATGGAGAGAAACTTGAAGCATTTCCTCTAAACTCAGGAACAAGACAAGGATGTCCACTTTCACCATATCTCTTCAATATAGTACTTGAAGTTCTTGCTAGAGCAATAAGACAACTAAAGGAGATCAAGTGGATAAACATCGGAAACGAAGAAGTCAAATTATCCCTATTTGCAGGTGATATGATAGTATACATAAGCGACCCCAAAAATTCCACCAGAGAACTCTTACAGCTGATAAACACCTTCAGCAAAGTGGCTGGATACAAAATTAATTCAAAAAATCAGAAGCCCTTCTTTATACAACAAACAAATGGGCTGAGAAAGAAATAAGGGAAACAACCCCCTTCACAATAGCCACAAACAACATAAAATACCTGGGGGTAACTCTACCAAGCAAGTAAAGGACTTGTCCAACAAGAACTTCAAGCCCTTGAAGAAAGAAATGGAAGAGGCCTTTAGAAGATGGAAAGATCTCCCATGCTTATGGATAGGTAGGATCAACATAATAAAAATGGCTATCCTACCAAAAGCAATATATAGATTCAATGCAATTCCTATCAAAGTACCAAGACAATTTTTTATAGACTTGGAAAGAGCTACTCTCAATTTCATATGGAACAACAAAAAGCCCAGAGTAGCTAAATCAATCCTGTACAATAAAAAAAAACATCTGGAGGTACCACCTCCCAGATTTCAAGCTGTACTACAGAGCAATTGTTGTAAAAACAGCATGGTAGTGGTATGGAAACAGACCAGTAGATCAATGGAATTGAATTGAAGATCCAGAAATAGACCCACACACTTATGGCCACCTAATTTTTGACAAAGAAGCTAAAACGGCACAATGGAAGAAGGACAGCATCTTCAACAAATGGTGCTGGTCCAACTGGATGTCCATTTGTAAAAGAATGAAGTTACACCCATACTTATCACCCTGTACAAAACTTAAGTCCAAGTGGATCAAAGACCTTAACATAAGCCCAGTCACACTAAATCCACTAGAAGAAAAAGTGGGAAAAACCCTTGAACTCATTGGCACAGGTGACAACATCTTGAACAGAACACCAACAGCCCAGGACCTGAGATCAACAATCAATAAATGGGACCTCATGAAACTGAAAAGCTTCTGTAAGGCATAAGACACTGTCATTTGAACAAAACGGCAGCCTACAGACTGGGAGAAAAATCTTCACCAACCCCACATCTGATAGAGGGCTAATATCCAAAATCTACAAGGAACTCAAGAAATTAAAAGCCAAGAAACCAAATAATCCAATCAAAAAATACGGGACAGAGCTAAATAGAGAATTCACAAAGGAGGAATTCCTAATGGCTGAGAGACCCTTGAAGAAATGCTCAACATCCTTAATCATCAGAGAAATGCAACTCAAGATGACTCTGAGATTCCATCTCACACTTGTCAGAATGGCTAAGATCAAAAGCTCAAATGACAGCACATGCTGGTGAGGGTGTGAAGAAAGGGGAACCCTATTCCATTGCTGGTGGGAGTGCAGGCTTGTGCAACCACTATGGAGGTCAGTCTGGCGATATCTTAGAAAACTTGGAATAGCTTTGCCTCAGGACCCAGCCATACCACTTCTGGGTATACACCTAAATGTTTCCTCATGGAATCATAAGGAAGTTTCCTCATCTATGTTCATATCAGCCTTATTTGTAATAGCTAGAAACTGGAAACAACCCAGATGTCCCTCAACCTAAGAATGGGTTAAAAAACTGTGGTACATCTACACAATGGAATATTATTCAGCTATCAGGAACAATGAAATTATGCAATTTGCAGCCAAATGGATGGAACTAGAAGAGCTCATCCTGAGTGAGCTAACCCAGACTCAGAAGGATGCATATGGCATCTATTCACTTATAGTAGGATTTTAGCTATATAGTAGAGGATATCAATACTACAACCAACACACCAAAGGGAACATGGACATAGACTTTTTATTTTTTTATTTTTATTTTTATTTTTTTCTATTTTTTATTCTTTTTGTATCTGTTTGTCTGCTTATTTGTTTGTTTGTTTTTTAGTTCTCTCTCCCGGGCAATGAGACACTTTTCACTGGTGGTACTGCCTCATAGACCCCCAATGAATGAGGAGGCTCTTGGCCCTCATACAACCTCTGAACTGAGGTGAGGGACCGTTATATAGGGACACCCCACTCCAGAGAAATGGAATGGAAAGGTTAGGGGGTAAAGAAAAAAAATGAAAAAATGAAATGTGATGTTTCGGCCTTTTACTACTAATTGTCATAAACTGTTTATGATAATTAAGAAATGCAAACTAATAGTCATGCAAGCCAGTCATTGTGTTAGGTACTATGACAGCCTATTATAGTTATATTCTAAGCTAATCAGAAATAAAGCTGCTAAGAGACAAGCAACATCTGCTTATCCTAATATAAGAGATAGATAGGGCCTCTTCAAAAACCTCAAGAGATCTGCAGAATATGGCATTCAAAGATGTTTTCTTAACTTTAGATTTTTTTTATATCGAGACATATCAACTCCTGACAGAACCCCCATTGTACTCCAAGTAGAAGATGAGCATCGAAGAATCTCCAGTGGGAGATGATTGAATTAGTCGCAAGCCTATCTCTTGGCAGGAAAAGCCCCTTGCTCCAACTGTAGATAGAATGCTGTCCAAAAAGGACAAAACTTGGAAGCAGGTAGGTTGACAGTCTAGCTCTGCCAAGACAGGTAGGCAAGTCCTTCATAACCCCTGCTCTACAATCAATGTCTAACAGAGAAACAGGGCCAAACGACTGAAGAATGATGCTAAAATGTATGGAGAGAAAATGGGAACTGTCCAGGCAGCCACTGGTATGTCATTTCTTAGTTTGGGAAGCTGCAGGCCCTGTACTTCCTACAAAGTCAGGTATATTTATCCCTCTCAGGTCTCTGAGGTGATTGAAGAATAGATAGCTAGAGTCTCATAATTAAATTGTGAGTTGTTTAGGAGTCAAGAGAGTGTTATAGATCTAAGAAGATACTTTTAAAATTGTGTTGCAAGTTAGTATGAATATTGAGTTAGATATAGAACTTTAAACTCATGGAGATGGTTAGATAGTAGAATGTTAAAGTCAGGTGCCAAATACAAATGGACTGGACATTGGAAATGTACGCTAAGCCATATAACCCTCATAACTGTGGCCTTATTACCTCTGTTGTTTTGTATTGTATCTATTATTATAAGAGAAAGAGCCATTTGTTGGACTGAAAGGGGGAGATGTTGGGGAAAACAAGTTATACCTTAAACTTAAAAAATAAAGGGAACAGGATGGGGGGTTAAGGGTGGGAGGGTGGGACAGGAGGGGGTGTAGGGAGGGGATTGCGATTGAGATGTAACTTGAAGAAATAAAAAATAAAGTAAAAAAACCCTGGGGTTTTTATGTACAGTCTGTGTCTGTACTCTCAGACAGGAGAATCCCTAAGACTTACTGGCCAGCCATCCTAGCCATTCAGTGAGCTCCAGGTTCAGTGAGAGACCTTGTTACAAAAAAAAAATAAGGTGTAGAGTGATCAAGGAAGACCCCCACTGCCAACTTCAGTCCCCCACTTATGCACAGAGACAGCACTTTTATCAGTCCAGCCGATCAGAACATGGGATCCGGGGACTTGGCCCTTACAGGACGTGAGACGCACCCAGGAAAGGTTGGCCACATCTGTGCAGCAGCCTCCATCTTGAGAGGACTCTGCCAAGTCATGCCTCTCTAGAAAGGAACAGGGTTGGAAAGACTGCAGGCTTTCAGGTTGACCTGTCATTCCATTCCCAAGTGGATGCTACTCTCCTGGCACTTTCTTCTCTTCCACAAGCAGTCTAATGGCCCCCAAACTCACCTTAAAGTTAGACCTGCAGATGGTAGCTGCCTGGGTCATTCCTTCTCCTGTTAGAAATTGAGAAGTAACACTTATGAAGATTTAGTCCTGCTGATCAGGAAGGAAACTTTTCTATTGCTTCCAGCTCTCTGACATAATTTCACGTACTCTGTGGAACAGTAAGCTTAGGATGCATCAGAGCTGGGATATGCCCACTGAGACCATCTAGTCCAGGAAGGGCAAAGATGTGCACCTATCAGTTTCTTCTCCCACAACCATCACAAGCATCACTAGCAGACAGAAGCATCTGTGTCTGTGAATCTAGACATGGCTTCAGGGTGCTTTTTACCACAAAGCTCCTAATAACCACCAGGCCACCAAAGACAATAGAGGTTGAAACCTACATGCAATCTTGATCAAGCATAGCCTGCTACCCTCTGGATAGCTGCTGTACCTGCTACCCTTTTGTAATGACAGACAGTGTAGTAGTTCACCACTAATGCCAGCAATTCTTACTAAGCAACTACTCCATGCAAGTGTTTGGCTAATGCTGCCATGCTCTGAAATAGTATGAAGCGCTCTAAAGTGCTTCCACCTTTAAAACCCAGCTCTTCCCCTGGTGCTTGCTGCCCTTCAATAATAGAAGGTGTGCTCTGCAGCCCCATGGGGGGTCAGGGTACCCACACTGCTGCTTTCCAACCCTGTTATTCTGATGCCAGCTTGAAACCTCAGAACTGTCACATCAGCACTGTACCCTGGGATGTGTTGCGCTCTCACTCCCATCCTGTCCCTCCCTATTTAGTGCCCTTCACTGACACAGAGGGAACTTCCCAGAACAAGTGCAAGATGGGAAGGCACTCTAAGGATATGTCTGAGAGTAAAAGCACTAGCCTGGACTTTACAAACCTGCACTTAATTCCACCCTGGCCCTAGGGAGTTCAGTGTAAGTCTTCCTCTTTGAGGCTTAGTTTCCAGGCTTGAAACATAAAAGGATGGGACCAGCAGAGGGCACCATAGTGGCTCTAAGATCTTTCCTAGGAGCATCCTGCTATTTTAGAGGGTAGAAGGTGGGAGGGAGGGACTGGGAAGGGTGGAAAGAGGACACTACGATGGAGATGTAACCTGAAGCAATAAATAAATAAATTAAAAAAAAAAGAAATTGAGTCTCCCTCCACTCCTAATCCCAGGAACTGAGCATAAGGACACAGCAGAGACCATGTTTGATCACAGACAAAAGGAAAGAAATTTAGGGAATAAGGAGTTAGCTGAAGTTTGGTCTTGGGCAACTAAATGTCTCTCTTCCACCCTGAACATGAATATGACACCTGCCCCTTCCTAGCTACAGATTATGTTCTGGAGCTTTCTATGGGCTAGTTTCCTTAGTCATCACATTCATACTATAAAATCAATGCTATAATTTCCCTGTTTCACAGGGCATTGTTTGGTAACTTGTCCAAGCCCCAAAGCTGGACAAGAGTAGAGCTGAGACTAGACCTCTACCATAGCCTACATAGCAGGCCCCTCACACCACACCTTGGCCTGTAGAGCCAGCCCCTCATACCACAGCTCAGTTGCAGAGAGGTTTAGTGGAGGCAGGCCACTCTCTCTCTGGGTTGCCCAATATACAGCTTAGGCTGAGTCCTACTTCCCAGTCTCATGAGCCTGTGAGATCAAGCTTTCAAACAGGCATTTGATGGATGATGCCACACATCTGGGGTGCAGTGTGAGGAAGGTGCCTTGACAGATGTGAACCAAGACTAGGTAGACCCTGGCTGGAAGGCTGCAGAGTCAAACACAGGGTGGAGAGCCAGGGCTCCAGTGAAGGGCAGTGTCTCTGAACTGGAGGATGGCCCTCAGACTCTTCTTTTCTTTTTTTTTTTCTTTTCTTTACACAGCCTCCAGCCTGGAGATGGTGCCTCCAGTTCCATTCAGCCAAAGCTCAGGATCCATTTGGGGCAATGGCACCTGGACATGCCTGCCCACTGAGCCTGGGCACCACCACTCACCCTGTAACATACCTTTCAAAGCAACAGACAGGTTGATATCAAATGTGTAGGGCTGGTTGTGGCAGAGATATGGCAAGGGCTTGGGGTCCTAGAAGGAAGAGCACATCAAAGGTGTAGCTATCAGGAGGGTTGAGTTCCCAGAAACCTCTGCTCTCCAACATAGAGAAAATGTGCAGCAGTGTCTCTTCTCCAGAGACCCAGTCACTGCACACTGTCCTTGGTTGGACAGTGAGAGTCAGGAGATCACTTGAGAAAATAAGCAGCATACAGGTCATAGGGCCAAAGGAGCAATGCTTTGGGAAGCTAAGGGAGGATGGGCTTGGGAGGCGGACAATGGGAGGTCAGAGATGGACCATAGAACTTGTGCGGAAAGGCTAGGACAACACAGAGGACAAGGTGGATGATTACCCTGGAAGACAGAATGCCTGGCAACAGTGAAGCTGGCAGTCCTGTTTGGTGTTGGAACAGCTGTGAAGGCAGCTGATGGCCAGGCAGAATAATGCTGCACATTGGGCAAACAGTGTTTTCACAAAATACAACACAAAAATCACTTAGCAGGACATAACATGTTTCTGGATGATCTGAACAGCTGTGTGTTTTTAATCGTAACAGTGTGACTGGTGATGCTTATGAAGTATATAACTCCTTCCCTATGTCTGAAGGGTTAAACTAGAAACTGCTTTAGAGGAAAAACCGATGATTAGTTGGGAAGGGACAAAAGTGGTGACAGCTGTACATAAACAGTATTTGGGAAGGGCAGAGACAGCTGGGGTCCAGACAGCCCTATGAAGATGGATCTCTGGAAAGGACAATGAAGGAGGATGTAGCCACTAAAAGCAGTAGCCAAACAGGTCCTGGGAGGGCAGAAAATGAGAGGGAAGGAGGATAGAGACAAAGGGAATGGAGACCAGCAGAGGGGAGAGGTAGGTGCTATGGAACAGCTAGGGAAGATCCAAGGAGCTATGAAGAATCGATTTGCAGGGAAAATCCCAAGATTTTTCAAGCATAAAATGACATGGGTGAGTGAAAGAGAAAGTGCATCAGTACCCAGGCTGGTAAAACAATGGCAAGGATAGTGTGGGGAGGGAAGACAGAGAGCCAGGAGCAGAGCAGAGCCCTCTCATCAGAGCTGGTCCCAGAGATACTGGAGGACCAGATAGGTAGTTTGTCAGAACTACATTTGAAGAACATCTATGAAAGTTAGGGCCTGTAAGGTTTTGGCCACAAGGGCAGGGTGACTGGGAGAGAGCATATTGTGACAGGCTGGAGAGTAAGAGTGAGTGCCTCTACCCCAGGCCTGGGCAAGGGAGCTAGGAACCCTGTTGCAGAGATACATGTACTCCCCCCCCCCACTCTCTCTATTCCAAAATGCATTCTACAAATGAGACTCCAGAGGGAGCCATTGCATAAACCAAAATTGTGCAATGGGGCAGCTGTTTTGCCAGCCAGTTTCCTTGAACTCTGAAAGCTACAAAATTATTTTTTGTCTATGAACAATGTTGGAGGGAGAAAACCCCCAGAGCCATGGCTGCCTCGCCACTGCACCAGGATCCTCCAACCACCACACGGTCTCCATATTTGTTCAGGAACGTAGAGCGGGGCTTTCAGCAGAGGGGTGCTTACCTGTTCTGGGTTGGGCACCACAAAGGGAATGAGAGCATCCATGGGCACCACCCATGGGGAGATGGTGGTTCCAAAGCTCTTCCCCAGGAATGGTCCAAGGGGGACATACTCCCATTGCTGGATGTCTCGTGCTATGGGAGAAGAGCAAGCTTAGGGAATCCCAGTGGCTTATCCAAGGCTCACTCCAAGCTGCTTCCTGCCCTTGACCTACATGGACCTTTCTATGGGGTTCTGGCAAACAAGATCTTCCAGGAAACAAAAAGAAGGGCATTCAGTATGAAGACAGAGGTCCTTGGAGGCACTGTGCCAAGCTACAACAAAGGGTAACAGGACAATCCCATAAAGGGCCTGAATGGGGGCAGACCCTCTGCTGCAATGTGTGAACCCACTTCCTCTTACACATGGTATCAGATGCTGGGATGCTAAACTTTAAGTCTCAGCTCAGTCACTGGCTAACATCCCTCCATACTCATCTCTGGCAATAGTGAGTGGGGATGTGTAGGGCTTGACAAAGCTTTAGGATCTGTCAGTTCCATCTTCCCATGTATGAGGAAGCTGCTTAGGAAGGCTGTGCTAGCCCAACTCCTCAGAATCAGAAGTCTGTGTGGTACCATCCTTGCAGTGCTTAGGTATCCTGGCCCACATACGCAGTCCCCGTGTGTGCCCATCAGAACAAAAAAAACAGAGGCCATCAGGCCACTGGTCATTACCACTCCAGTCGTTCATGAGGACCATCCCAAAGATGTGTTCATGGGCTTTGGAAATGGGGATTGGCTCTCCAAATCTGTTCCCAGGGCCTACAAAGAAAGCCTGCCATGGAGAGAGTCTGTTAGAACTTACATGACCTGTCACTCTGGGTCACCATGGCTTACGGAGTAAAGGGGAAATATTTCCGAAGTCCAACCAGGGACCAGTGCTGCCTGAGAACCTGGTACTAATTCACCGGATCTCTAAAACAGGAATTGCACTCATGTGTGCCCTGTTATCCTATCAGCCCCATGACAGTTTTTTTTCCTGACCCTCAGGGCACTGAAGGCCTTTCTGCTCCTTCCTTTGTCCCCATGCTCCATACCCTATTATCTGAGAGCTCTATGACACTTGTCAAGAATGAAAACATCAGGTGTGTTCATGCCAGAAGCACCAGTTATGTTGTTTGCACGGCCTAACCTGTCCCCAAAGGAATGGCTTCTGTGTGGTAGCCATGAACCAATAGACCATCCAGTAATGTCTAAGGGAAACTATGTGTGGGAGGGTCCCTGAACAGCACAGAATCATCTACATTCATGAAACCAGGGTCACGGTATTATTTGTTCTGAGACAAGGTTTAAACAGTGCAAACTTGTCATCAAGATAAACAGAAAGAGGACTGAGGGCACCGAGGTGTGGAGGGGCCCACCACTTTCAAGTTCAGGGGATCTCCATTTCATCTCTCACAACCACAGGTGAGTCTTCATCACTCTCAAAATGAAATGCTTCATTTAAATAAAAAGTGTAGCCTTGGTATAAGCATGGTTCTAAAGTGATGCAGGTCCCGCCCCAGGTAGAGTGAGGTGGATATGTCCCTTTGATGCTTGTTGTTCATGGGATATTGTATAAAATCACCATGAATATGAACTGACAAGGTGAACCGGTCCTCCCACAAGAAGCAAAAAGCTGGGTTTCACGGCCTCTGGCTACAACAGTCACCAACCCGAACAGTAAGTCATTTTATTAACCACATTTTACTTCTTTCTGTTAAAGATATCTGGTGTAGAGTATTGGCTCGTCAACACTGAATGTCCCATCAACAGCTGTAACTTAGGTATGAATGGGGCTTTTCTAACACATGTCTCAGTAAGGGGCATCTTCCCATTTGCAGTTAAGAGAGCACAAGGGACCTCCACTTGGGGGACATAATAAATAACAACATCAGCTCGAATGGAACATATGAAAAAAAAAAAACCAACAATAACCAAAAAAAAAAAAAAAAAGAATATGTGTTTATAGACTGAGACCTGAAAGAAGAAGACAGGGAGCCAAGCATGGGCATCAGGAAACTCAAATTTTCCACTTCTCTGTGGTGTGGCAATGACTTGGGTTAATATTTGAGTTACCAATAAGTTTTAGCAAGCGGGAGAATTCAGAAACATAAAATCTGCAGAAAGCATCAACTGCATTCAATGGTCAGTTGGGGACACGGAGCTGCTATTTGTGGCTGGACAGGTGTGCACTGCTGCCCCAGAAAGAGAGCTTGCCTGCCGCAGGCCTTTGTGGACCCCACTCAATAAAACTCTGCACATAACTCACCATTTCCAACTCTAGGTCTAGGAGTCTGCAGGCCCCATACACAGGAGGCTTTGCTGGAAAGACAGCAGATAAAAGGGACCGTCAGCACCAGGCTACAGGGCTCATAGCAACAGGGCAGAGTTAGGCATTGGCAGGGTCTGGATACTGGAGTCACTTACAGTTATCAGGTCTCATCTGTCCCATGGGTCTTCGGACTGGGGTCCCAGATACCACAACGGAGGAAGCCCGGCCATGGTATCCCACAGGTAAGTGGAGCCTAATAAAGGAAGGTTAGAGGGCACCATAGGTGCCAAAGCTGTTACACGTTATAAACTGAACTTCAGAAAGAAATAGAGTGGATATATACCCATCATTAAAAAATTAAAGCACATCCCCAAGTGTTTACTGATAGATCAATAGAGTAACCAAATATCACATGGGGGTGGGGGTGATTTGGCTTTAAGAAGACACTTCCTATATAATCATATATATTTATCCCTCTCAGGTCTCTGAGGTGGTTGAAGAATAGATAGCTAGAGTCTCATAGTTAAAATTTGAGTTGTTTAGGAATCAAGAGGGTGTTCTGGATCTAAGAAGATGTTTTTAAAATTGTGAGGCAAGTTAGTATGAAAGCTGAGTTAGATATAGAACTTTAAACTCATGGAGATGGTTAGATAGTAGAATGTTAAAGTCAGGTGCCAAATACATATGGACTGGACATTAGGAATATATGCTAAGCCATATAACTCTCATAATTATTTCTGTTGTTTAGTATTGTATTTATTATTATAAGAGAAAGAACCATTTGTTGGACTGAAAGGGGGAGCTGTTGGGGGGAAAAGATATACCTTAAACTAAAAAAAAAGGGTAGAAGATGGGGGGGTTGAGGGGGAAGAGGGTTGAAGGGTGGGACAGGAGGGGGGAGTAGGAAGGGGATTGTGATTGAGATGTAACTTGAAGAAATAAAAAAATAAATAATAAAAAAGAAGAAAAGGGTGCAGGGCATGCCTGCAATCCCAGCACTCAGAATGCAGAGGCAGGGGCCACAAGCTTGAGGCCATCCTTGTGTACATAGTCAGTTTTAGGCCAGCTAACACTAGCTACACAGTGAAGAGGAGGAGGAAGGAAAATAAAGAGCCCAGGTGTCTCTGACCACAGACAGAGCTCTACTGCTTCCTTTGTGGACTCTGCCCATCTCCAATAAAAGGGAACTCTGGGAATAAATCATAAAGCTCAGAGCAAATAGCTATCCAAGGCTGGGAACACTGTCAGAAGATGCTTATAAAACAAGGATATGGAGAGGAAATAGAAGAGTTTTCCCAAATATCAAAACACTACCAAGCAAGGTGGGACCACGGGTGCCCTTAGATGAACACATAGAACTACGTGTGAGTGAAAAGACAGTATATGACACCAATGGTTGTTTCTAATAAAGCAAGAGCTTAGGTGTGCAGTGCAGTGAGTGGCAACTCCCTGAAAGAGCTGTGTATACCCCAACCTCTGAGAAGATGTAGAAATCATCTTCTTAAAATGAAATTAATAGCCCTGGATTATCTGAGAGTCCCTATATCCCAGAATGCCCCGTGCAAGGAAGAAGACATAAAGGAGACAGTCATGTGTGAAGACAGGCAGATGGGAATGATGTAGCCGAAGGGACTATCCATGGAAGCCAAAAAATGGACAGTAGGGTCAGACTTGCAGGATACTGCAGGCTGGGCCAGTCTCCAGGTTCCTGCTTAAGGTAGGTGGCTTTGACAGACCGCAGCCCTGCAAAGGTGCAGCCAATCAGAAACTGTTCTGGTGACCTCAGGGAAAATGACCCAGCAGACTGTCTAGCCCCAAAGGAGTTGGCTGTCACCAGTATGGCAGAACTCCTCTAGACAAATACCAGAGAACAGGAAGTGAGGAACAAGGCTGGGTAAAGAAATGGGTCCTTACCCTCATCTGAACCAGATCCTCAGCCTTGGGCCTGCATTTCCTTCACAGGGTAAGAACAAATGGCCTTCTCTTCTTCAGGGTGGTCTGCATGCTGCCTTTTGTTTACCTTATGTACATGTTCTTTATTATAAAGTAAACACAGGTTGAGCATCGCTCCTCTAAAATGCTTGACACTGAAAGTGTTTTAGATTTCTGATCATTTTTCAGAATGCTCGTGGTTAGAAAGAACAGTAATAGGCAGCATGCCAACAAAGGAATCTAGAAGATCCAGCATAACAGCGAGTTAATCCCATGCCTGTTCTCCAGAGGGGAGAAGAAAGGACCTATACACAGGTCCTAAAATCATACTGAGGGAACCAAAAGCTGGGCCTGCTCTTTCTAACTCTGTAGTATTAGCAGTTCTGGTTTCCCCCATCCCAGGCTATGTTGACTAAGGAGTCTTTGGAGCTTCTGGGAAAAACATAATGTAGAGAGAAAGATGATTGAATTTATCCCAGTATCTAGAACATACCAATTGGGCATCAGCGCATTCTCCTTGCCCCTGAACATAATGCCAATATTAGTGGCATGCTGCCGAGAGGAGTAGAAGTCTGTGTAGTCTCCTGCAGAAGGAACACCCAAAACAGCCAGTGACTGGGATGGAAGAAGTCCAGTCCTAAGAGTAGGGACTCAAACCTTTCCTCAAGATTCAAGGATTTCACAACACAGAAAAAAAAAAAAAACGTAAGCCCACACTTTCTGAATCAGACAATGAGATTTAAGTATGAAGTGGCTGCCACCACTCCCTCTCAAGCTGTATCGCATATCATAGGTGCCCAGAAAAATGGATAATAGGGTCAGACTTGCAGGACACAGCAGGCTGGGCCAGTCTCCAGACTCCTGATTAATGTGGGTGGATATGACAGACTGTAGCCCTGAGCTGTGACCCTCACATGGACAACACTTACAATGCCTTTGCTTAGAATATGCCTGCTCCCTAGCCTCAGTGCTCCCTTACCACTGTTGCTTTAAATTCTAGCAACTCTAAGGCCCCATTACTGTACTCTTCTTTGGGATGGCATCACTGTGCTCTGGTTCTATCTATGCAGATCTTCACTCAGTTGTCACCATTGTTATCGTTGTCATTCAAGGTATTCCCAGCTCAGCCTTTATTTCTTGTGACTGGCCCTTAGCACCAAGAACAAGGCATCTTGTCTTTGTACTTGAACTTGTATACCACTGCCTGTTGGTTGTGATGAGCTGAACATGGAGGTTCATGAACTTCTGATATCCCCTCTCACATATATGAGTGAATAACTAAGACCTACCAGAAAATGCACTTAGGTAGTTTGCTTACTCATCATGGTAAACCTTCTACTACCACCCCCAAAGCAAAGCTGAGCACCTCAATGTCAGTAACTTGGACTAGAAGTGGAAGTGGAAGGATAGAACAGGAGAAGGAGAAGAACAAAGTCTGGGACTCAGCAGCTAAGCAAGGAGTGGACATCTGAACTGTACTTCCTCTATCCCACCTTCAGTTCTACGCGCAGAAGTAACAGTGAAGGTGCAAGGGGTGGACATCTGAGCTGTACTTCCTCTATCCCACCTTCAGGTCTATGCGCAGAAGTAACAGTGAAGGTATTTATCACAAGCATAATCACATCCATAGCAGTAAAAACAAGAAGGCACAGCATTGGTTAGCTGGAAAGGACGAAGTATCCCTAGAAAACATCTGGTTTGCCATAAAAGCATACCAAGTCCTATAGGGAAGCAAAAGATGAGCCCATCCTCAAGTCCAGCTTCTACCTATCTGTTGGGCACTAGCACCTCTGGAGGGCTTTGTCAAATGGAGAAATCTGTACAGCTCTCAGATGATAGGTTCCCAGGCAAGAGCAGAGACCACCCCTCATGACTGACATACAGGGCTATGCAGCCTATGTCTGGCTACAGGCTGATGGGCAAATCTCAGTTTCAGACTATGAGGCTGTATTGACAGCAACTTGCTGACTCAGTCAAACCAGATGCCTGGCTAAATACATACTTGGGTCCCGCAGGTCCCCTTGGCTTTTCTCAAAACACCCTCACCTGAGAGCTCAAAGTGCTTGCCCACAACCTTCTGGGAAGAAGGAATGAATGGCTGCACAGGGAATCATGTAGCTAGTCACAAACTTAGACAGGTAGCTGCTATGGGAAAGAAGGCTTGAGACATCTGAGCCAAGGCTAACTGTGTGACGAGCTTGGTCACATTGGGATCAACAGTCCTAGAGTCCTCACTCTGTTTTTTTCTCCACTAAGGTAAAGGGATTCAGTACATCTGCCTAGCCATCTAGTCCATTAAACTACTCAGGTTGATATAACAGGGAAACAGAACTCACCTATGGTAGCAGGAAGGTGCATCGTGGCAGAAGCCTGGGAGGTGAATGCACTGAAACACAGAATCAGGGGCTTTATCCAGTCTTCCAGGCCCAGAGCCCTCCCACCAACATGCAACCCAGCAGGGGGCTGGATGAAGTTGGCCAGACTGGACCAGGCCAGGTAGCTAAGCAGCAATGCAGAACGTCACTGCTAACTGCCTCATCTCCCCTGACACATCCCTCTTTCCCCATGTGTTCCTCACCGCTGCCGCAGCTCCTTATCATCTCTGAGTCTGGCTTGGCTGGCAGACAGCAGGTTCTGTAAGGATGCCCTTGCCTCCTTCCATGCCTCCTGGCCTAAGCCCATAAAACTGTTGAGAGTTGCCTAAGACCAAAAGAGGAATAGAGAAGGCAATGTCTGAGAAAATCCTTGGGCCATCCCTCCTGCTAGAGTCTGACTTCTCTCCATCCATTCATAAGTTGGTACCTTTGTTCCCGTTTTTGTACTATCTGCATAGAGGTAGAGAAAGCTGTCACGTTTCTTGATGTCCCATTCATTCCTGAATATGCACTCCACAATTAGTGCTCAAAAGCTCTTATGTGGACAGCAACCCATGAACTCCACAAGTCCCACTTATTCGATCACAATGCTGACTCTAAGCCAGAGGGTGGCCAGGTGGACTGACAGAAAGGAAGTGTGCAAAGCTCCTGGAAAGAAGAGGTACTTGGTAATACCACAACCATCCCTCCCTGTGTCAGGAAAAGGCAGATCCTAAGAGCTGACCTGTGACAAAGGAGGAAAGTCACATCTATCCCACATAGACCCGGAGGCAAGCTGGCTGCGCACAGGCATTACTGAACACCTGGATTACAGAGTGGCCATCCTACATGGACATGCAAGCAAGGCTAAATGCTTCAAGGCTGTACTCTTGAAGAATTGGGCAGCCATCCCCCATGAACATGGAGACCAGGATGATGGTCTCAAGCTGTATCCCAAATCTGGACTGCAAGGCCCACAGCTTCTTTTCTGAAGGTTTTCCTGGGCCTTAAAAGACCAAAATATGAATAGCCCAGTATAAAAAGGAACCAGAGAGACAGAATATCACCTCACAGGCAACTTGGAGAGACCCACTGGACACAGAAGCTTACGTTCTGCTGAGAAGCCACCCTAAGGTATCAAGGCTACTTCCCACCACGTATATATCTCAGGAAAGCTCCCACTTACCCAGGGATAACCTGTGACTAGGACAATACTATCTCATTTGCAGTACATGGTGAAATGGAGACAATTCATGACACAATGACTCACCTCTTCAAAGACATGCTGATGTTTGGAGAGGACAGGTCCAGTAAAGAGGTGTTTAATGACACTGAGGTCCAGGATCTGGTCACCGATGGCCACACCAATCCGTGGCTTTGGCTAGGAAGAGAATGACACAGTGGGTTCCTACAGGCTCGGCTCATTAACTGTAACAGCAAATACTTAGGGACCCATGGGTTCCTTTGAGACAATCCTTATAAAGAGAGGACAGACAATCAGGATCCAGGAAAAGAAAGAAAGCAGAATTGTGATGTCCCGACAGAAAATTATTCAAATACCTGCATGGAATACAGGAAGAACAGGTAGCCTGTGGAGGCAAAGTTCCAAGCATTGCTTACATGCTTCTAGTAGTGAGCCATACCAGGAACCTTGAAACCTTTCCATGCTGGTCCCAGGGCTTTGCTCAGGGCCATTCTCTTATGAAACAGAGCAGTGAATACTCCACCTGTAATAACTTGGAGTATGAGTTCTGTGGTATCTCAAATGCAGCAGAGCTTGGGGTGTAGGGAACTGTAGAAGCCACAGTGCAGACCACGTAAATGAATTTCTTTTATGATGAGAGCTCTGCATGAGTTCAGATGAATACAGTAGCCCAAATACCTTGTCAATGATGGTCAACACTGAGTATATTGTAAGATTTCACCTTCTAGAACTCTGTCCTAAGCCAAGCTTCTTTGGCACCTGAACCAGCAGTTCTGCCATTCCAAAGAGACTCATGCGAGCTCAGAGATGGAGTTCTTGGCTGTGCCTGTCTCCAGTGTCTGCCCCTTTCAGTGGACCAAGAGAAGTAGCTGCATGACATCCTTCAGGGGTTATGGTTAGATCAAGGACACATTACCCTGAGATGCTTTCCTGTGAGAACCTATGTTTTCAGCTCTGTAACTCCCTGGGCCTCAATCTCCCCTCTCTTCTTCAAAGAACACAAAGCCGAGAGCTATATGGATCCAGGTGTACAGGAAAGACCCTGGAGGCAATCATCCTATGTGTTGCTGAAGGTAAAAAGGAACCTCTCTCATTGAGTCATTTCTGTGATCTGGTCACAGGCGTTACCTGCCTAGTCATATGTCAACAAAGCCTGGAATTGTACTAAGTGACTTTGGTGCTATATAAGCTGCCAAGGGAGGGGAGTTTTAGCCAGCCCTAAAGCCTATGAATCATGACAATCATAGAAGTAGCAAGATATCCACAGTGCTGTAGTAGTGGCACTTATATCCTGAGGGTGACTGACAGTTGTCTAATTGGACTTAAGTCCAACAAGAGGGAATTCGCGCCTATTACTGTAAACCTAGCCAAAACTGCCTATGATTGGAGAGGTCACAGACCCAAGAGGAGAATCTACTACTGCCATTTTCCTAAACCAATATCTGAATGTGTTCTAAATATATATCTTTATTCCCACAAGTAAGTGCAGCTCTCAACCTTCATCAAATAACCTTATTTTTGCAACAGATAGAAAGTATTATAGTAATTCTGTCACAATTCAGAGAACAAGTCATTATGGGGTAGCCAGTCCTAAAGTTAATCTGTAATACAATCCCTACTACTCCTAAGGTTCAGAGAAAAAAAAAATCACCCAAGAGGGAGCAAAAAGAATGTAAGAGCCAGAGACCCAGAGCACCTGTTGATAGACCATTTTCCCTAGATGTGGGCAGGGATATGTACTTAGGAACTCTCAATAATATAGTTGCCTGAACAAGACCAGCACAATGACACCAGTTGGCCTGCCAATGATGATGGGAGATTCCACATGGTCCCACCCCTTGATGAAGAACTACAGGAGGTCAATGGTTGCCTCCAGGTACAAATTTCCACATAGGTTGTCTAATCTCAAGACCTGGACACCTGCACATATGGGCAAAACTAAATGTATTCAATAGGTTGTATATACATATGGAAATACATGTAACAATGATAATTAAAGAAGAGATCATGAATTTAGGAGAGGGACTTAAGTTCAACAAGAGGGAATTCATACCTATTACTGTAAACCTAGCCAACTGCCTATGATTGGAGAGGTCACTGACCGAAGAGGAGAATCTACTACTGCCATTTTCCTAAACCAATATCTAAGTGTGCTCTAAAGCTACACTTACTTGTGGGCATAAAGATAGGGAAAAGTTGGAGAGATAAGAGAAGTAAGAGCATGTTATAGATGCAGTGCATGTGTACGAAAAGCACTTGTGGGTATAAACAAGGGAAAAATTGCTGTGCTTCTGTATGTAGCTTACTTGTGGGTATAAAGAAGGGAAAAGTTGGAGCGATAAGAGAGATAAGAATGTGGCACAGATGCAGTGCTTGTGCATGGAATTCTCCTCAACATTTCAATCAGTACAAATAAAGAAGAAGCTGGGCGTGGTGGTGCACATCTTTAATCCCAGCACTTGGCAAGCAGAGGCAGGAGAGCTCTGTGTTCAAGGCTAACCTAGTCTATAGATCTAGTTCCAGGACAGCTAGGGCTACATAGGGAGACCCTGTCTCAAAAAACAAACAAACAAAAAACAAAACCAAAACAACAAAGCAAACAAAACACACAAACTAAACCAAACCAAAATAATGATGATTGTGTATGAAAAGCCTCTAGCCACACATAAAGGAATGGTAACTCCAGATTTCCCTGGGAAAGCAAGTCAGAACTCTTCACTCCCTACTCAAGCGCTGAGGATGTGCCTGCTTGCATAAATGTCCCTGCCTAACCCACTGGTTCTCAAAAAGGCTGAGAGAATGCCTGCTGAGGGCAAAGTCTCAGAAGCAGCCAGAGGGAGTATTCCGCTTCCAGAAGGTGGTTGGCTGGCACAAGTTAAGGCTCCACACATCTCATGTGTGGAAAGGACCACACAGTTGACTTTGAGTCCTTGCAACATCTAGTCATGCCTCGCGGTTGTGAAACCATCTTCTGACCAAGGCATTCAGCACAGCAGGATACAAAAGAGCAACAGATGTGGAGAAAAGCATCAACTGCCAGGAACCCCTTCCTTCCTTCTGCTGGTGCATGCTGGTCAAGAACTCTACCATTATGTTGTCAGTCCTGGCAAAGATATTCGACTCCTGTCAGGTGCAAGCAGTTCCCATAGTTCTATGGCTTCAAAGCTGAATCAACAGTGTGAGCCAAAAGCAAGTGGAAAATACCACAAACATTTCCTTAGGAATGTGTTTTACCCACCCAAGGACCAGTTAATTGTACTCGCTGATAACAGCTCCACTAAACCGTTTTCAAAGATTTCTTTCAAGTCAGAGTGTGCTTACAAGTCAAAGTTCGTTTCTCTTGTCCCACGGGACTTGTGATTAGTTCAGGGAATGTCTAGCAGCTCACACTAGAGCAGAAAGAATATAAGCCAGAGGTAAAAGAAACTGGTCTCTTAGACCGCAGTTTCTAGGCCAGGAAGTCCTTGTGTACTCTGAGTTGCTCAAAACTGTGGGAGACGGCTGGTACTTTGGAGGTTATAAGGTCAAGGGCTAAGCAGTGACATGAAAGACCACTGGGCGTTTTGGAGGGAAACAGACTGGGACCGCAAGAATACGCGTCTGTTTCAGGGTCAAAATCGCACGGGCCTGCTCCCATTTTTTTTTTCTTTGGATCTGGTTCTTGCACAGACCCACAGAGGTTGAGACTGAATTTCAACACCATGCATAGCTATGGGTCGTGAGTGGCATTCGAGCGACATGCGCCCTCCGCCGAGATTGGGAAGAAACCGACCGGAGCTCCCACCTCCCCGCGCTGGAGCCCAAACACCGAAGCTCACGTGGGTTTGAGTGGAGAAAACGCCATAGGGCAGGTTTTGGATGGGAAAGTCGGAGTCTTCGGCCACCGGAATAAAGGACATGTTGACGAGCACCTGTCAGAAAAGCCTGTTGCTGGCAGGGGTTGTCTCCTGGGACTGTGCTTAGTTAGTTAGGGCTAGGATCAGACTAGCCGAGGGCCCTTAGACTCAAGGACCGCCCCGGAACCCCGGAACTGCCCTTCCCCCAGGACCCTATCCGGTAGTGCTTGGCACACATCCCCACCAGCCCACTGGAACCGACTCCCAACCTTTACGTAACCGCCCTGGACCGCCCCGCACCTTCCCATCTTCCCTACCTTGGGCCCACCCTCGGAACCTCCCAGCACCCGACTCGGGACTACCCCATTCCCACGTCCCTGGATGGATCGCTGCGCATCTTTCCCGGCCTGCCCCCATTTTGGCCCGCTCCAGTCCTGGAACCAGCCGGCACAACCCCATTTTCTTCTCCCGCAACCACTACACCCATTCAGACACACAAGACAACCTTCCTCATCCGTTCCAGACACAGCCGGAGCCCTGGGATCGCCCCAACCTCGAGACTCCGTCTCGTCCCCGCCCCGCCTTAGTCCTACCCCCTTGTCATTCTGGAATCGGGACCGTCCCGCCTCTATGTCTATACCGCCCCATTCCGGGTCCAGCACCAGCATCCAGGTATTGATCTGACCTAGAACGCAGCTGCCAGAAGACCCCGCCCCCATAGGTGCTTTATTTCCATAATCTCTCAGGCCTCGCCCATTTCAAAGCTGCTGAGTCTCCCTAGCTCTTTCTTCCGGATCCCACCTCCAGTTTGCAATTTGGGATCCACCCAGTAACTCCATTCTTTTGTCTAGGGCTGGTGTCACTGGATACTGCAGACGCTCTGTCCTCAGCTCTTCCGCCTGAGTAGCCTTGCTCAGGGTCCACAGTGACGGTTACACCGAATGCTGGTGAAGATTGGAATTGGAGCCAGCACTGGGAAAAGTGTCACGCCTGTGTTGTTTAATGTCTCAGGGTTCTTCTGCCTCAGCTTCCTTCCGTACAATACTAATGGGAAGTCCGCTTCAGAGTAGATAAAGAATTCAATTAGTTAATGGTGGTTAACTTCCAAAGGAAAGAGAAAGGAAGAGGGCGGGAGGAAAACCTACGGACTCTGGAGCTAGAGATATTAAAAGTACAGCTAATCACTATCCAGAAACTGGACGTCCATAATAGTTCAAGTGAGGTCTGTGGGAGTACCCCTGTGGCTGTGTTGTTGCAAGTGCTTCAGGATCGCAATCTGATAAATGAAAAGGATTATTTGAGTTCTTCTGTACTTGCGGATTGTGCCTTATAGCCTGAACTGTGATCTATTTTAGATAAAGTTCTATGGGCTGCAGAGGATTTGTACTTTCTAGCTATTAGAAGGTGTAATATTTAATATTGCCAACTTGACTATTGGATTTAGAATCACCATGGACACACACCTCCACGTGTCTGTGTGTTTCCAAAGGTTAAATGAATGTGGGTAGCACTATCTCTTGGGATGGAAGCTTTAAATAAATGAAAGGAGAAATGGATCTGAGCATCAGTATTCATCTTTCTCTGCCTCCTCACTGTTGTTGCAATGTGATCGGCCTCCCCCATCTTGTGCTATGCCTCCTAGGTCCCTTCCCTAGTATGGACTGCATCTCCTCAAACTATAAACTTAAACAAACCTTTCCACCCTTAAGTACCTCTTGTCAAGTATTTGGTCACAGCAATGAGAAAAGTACTTAATACAGATGGAATATTCTGTAGCTGCCTGTTAGGTCAGCTTCTTGAACTCTAAAGTTTCTTTTTTGAGTTTTAGTCTGTACAACCAACCTACTGGTGAGTATGGCACACCAAAATCACTCAAAATTATTATATCAGAATCTCTCCTTTTTCAGTCCATTGGTGTTTATGAAACTGAGAGCTCCAAACTCTAATGCATGTGTCTGATTGTTATCTTTTTTATATAATTTTTTATTAATCTGTGGTTAAGTTATCTTTTTATTAATATATAGTAGCTTAGTCTCTTCTACTTCATCAAAGGGTTTTTCTGTTCTCTGTGAGACCAGTTTACTGTATTTATGTTGGTTTATTTCTGACCTTTCTGTTGCAGATAGAGTCTTCCACTTGTGTTGGTAATTATGGAATCAGTGCAGTTAAATTTTGTAGTCTGTGTCAATTTTTACCTTGTGTTTTTTTTTTTTAAATGGCTATTCTGGTCCTTCTAAATCATGTTTTTGTCTAAAATATAATTTGCTAAAATTATTGGAATTGCACTGAACTTACCAACCAGAGTGCAGAACAGTGATTATGGACCAGCTCTCCTGTTCGGTCTGTCTTTCATTTCTCATTAGCTTTAATTTTTCCAGACGTAAATCTTATATTTACTTTACTTAGACCTACAACTATCTTTTTTGAAGGTAAACGTTAATCTTATTCAAAATGCTCATGCTGGTTTGAACACTGACATGTGTGTATATTGCAATTTTAATAGTTGCTTCTAGTTACCAGTTATGCTAATTCTTTTAGATTTTCTATATAGGTGATATGCCATATGCAAATGAATACATTCACTCTCTTCCTAATTGCAATAGCTTTTCCTATTAAATTAGTTGAGCCAAAATAGGATGGAAGGAGGTACATTTTTGCATCATTGTGCCTCAGAGGGAAAATATCCATTTTCTCACCACTTAATATATTAAATAGAATTTGGGTATATTTTTCCTTTTCTTTTAATCTATAGTTTTTCTATATTCTGAGTTTGTTTAGTCTTTTTTTTTTAAATCATGAATAGCTGTTGGATTTTTCCTGTATCTGTCAATATGGCCATGATTTTCTTCCTTAGACTGACTGATGTGATATCAGATGTACAACTAGCCCTGTAGATCAACTATAGATCCTGCCTGGTTGTGGTGTATATTTTTGTTTTTGTTTTTTCGAGACAGGGTTTCTCTGTGTACCAAACCTTGGCTGTCATGGACTCACTTTGTAGACCAGACTGGCCTTGAACTCACAGAGATCTATCTGACTACCTCTGCCTCTGGGGTGCTGGAATTAAAAGCATGCACCACCATGCCTAGCAGTTATAGACAGCTGTGAACTGCCATGTGGGTGCTGGGATATGAACTGAGGTCCTTTGGAAGAACAGCCAGTGTTCTTTAACTGCTGAGTCATCTCTCCAGTCCCATGGTGTATAATTTTTAAAATGTATTTAAATTCCTCTTGACAAATTAAAATATTTTTTTGTTTTTTTACTTTGCGAATTTCCCATCATGCACCCTGTTCCCGCCCATCTCTGACCTCCCCCCAGACTTACCCACCACACTTGACACCCTCCTAACATAAAAAAAATAAATAAATCTCATTGTAGAAGCTGTAGTGTGTCTCAGTGTGTCCCACAATATTTCCTTTGGCCCAAACTTTTTTGCTTGCAAATATTCATCATAATGATTCCTTGTTCTGGTATGAGGCCTCTGGCTTCTGTTACTTTGTCAGTACTGAAACCTCACTGGGACTCCTCCCAGATATCCTGTTGCTGTCCTGTGTAATGGAGATCCTGCAGTCCTGGGTCTGTGGAACTGGCCACCCCAGCACTTCATCCATGGGGTGAGTATATGTTGGTGCAGGCCAATTCAAAGCCCTGGTTCTGGGCCTGCAATGTCCACATCCAGGGTCAGTCCTACTGTGCTATCCAGGCAAGGCACAGGACCTGCTATCCTGAGTGCTATGATAGGCAAGGGGTTGGACTAGTTCTCCTTCCATGTGCCCATGAGAACAAACTCTCCCATCTGCCACCTGTGCCAAGGGAATAGGAGAGTGGAGGGGATTTCTCCCTCATCAACACCACTGAAGAGGAGACAAAAGGTAGTGCTGGCTCTCCCACACTTATACCTTTGAGGCTGGCTCACACACATCTCCCACATCCAGGACTGTGCTGTCCAGATGAGGTGCAGGGCCTACTCTCCCCCTAGTGCTCCAGCATGTGAGGGACAGGGCCAGATCTCCTGTCTGCCACTGGTGGTGAGGGTAAAGAGGAGAAGAGGGGATCTCTCCCTTGCCAATACCATCACAAAGCAGACAAAAGGCAGGGCTGGCTCTCTGACACTCCCTCAGACCTGGCTCACCCATCTCCTCCATATCCAGGGCCAACTGTACTGTGCTATCCAAGCAAGGTGCAGGGTCTGTTCTCTGGAATACAGCGGCACATGAGGGACAGGGGCAGCTCTCCTGTTCCTCTGACCCCATGGGGGCAAGATCTGTCCACCACTGGTTGTGAGGGCAAAAGGGATGGGAGGGGATATCTCCCTCATCAACACCACCACAAAGCAAACAAAAGGCAGGGCTGGCTCTCCCACACTCACTCACTCGGGGCTGGCTTGTCTACAACTCCCACATCCAGACAGGGTTTTCCCAGTCTCTGGCCTGTCTCCTGTCCTGGGATGCCATCTGGTGCTTGCCCAGCACTGGACTGGTGGTTGTCACAGGCCAGCTCCATGTCACCAAACTAGTACTGGTCTCTGGCTTGATTTTTTTTCCAGGAATGTTAGGCTACTATTCATTAAGAAGTTTGTAGGTCAGAACATTGAATTTAGACATAGCCTCTCTCCTCTCTGCCACCTACTGATGCATATGTGATATAGTGGCCACATCTGCAATGCCTGTAAGGGTGGCTTCTTCCCTTTTTTAAATAGCCCACTCAGTCCAGTTAGAGTTGTTTCTATATACATGGGTGTGGGGCCATCCATTAGAATATAGGTGATCTACCAGTAGCCATACATCCAAAGAAAAAATGATGTCCTTTCTCCAGCAGCCATCAAACAAAACAGTTATTAGTTTCTACTAGCATGGCACCTGCCCAGCCCCTCCCCAGTCCATCTACAATGTTGAGTGGCTTGATCTTGTGTAGACCACCTCAAATTCTGTGAATTCATGAGCTCAATGGCCATTTCAAATCCAAAAGACAGTGTCTCATTGCCATCTCCTATCCTCTCTTACATTTTTTCTGCCCCAATGTTTCCTGAACTTTTGAGGGGAGGTGAAGGGGCGGAAATAGATCTCTGAAGCACTTACATTCATTTATTCTGAACACTTTGACCAGTTATGAGTCTCTGTGTTAACCACTGCTCACGCCAAAAGAAGCTTCTCTAACACCAACATAAACCTTTTGTCCTTATCCTGGCCCCAGGATATTCATTATCCTGATGGTGTTCTTGGACCATCACCCAGAAGAAATTTCATATCTGATGACTCTCAGTTTGTCCATAGCTGGAGTGATTTCTCTGTCTTTATGGTCATGCTGTTGTTGTTTTAATCATAATCTCAATCATTCTACTTTATCAAAAAAGATTCAAGAGGCAGATGCTGGGGTGAAAGCCTGCTAGCTCAGAGAGACAGAGAAGGCACCCAGCTGACATTCCTCTTCAGCCAACATCCCAAAAGGAAAAGGCCCATTCTCTTCTTCCACTTTGTCTCAAAAACCTACCTGACAAATTTTAAAGGACTTTTGGAATGACATTTATGAGAAGTGCCTGTCTGTTACCTTATCTGATAGAATACATTATTAGAAAGCATTCTCTGTTGGGGTAGTGTTAAGCATTCTAAATGTTAATTAATTGGTCCTGCTTGTTGTCTGTTACTTACATTGACTCTGATTGGTTAAATAAAATGCCGAGGCCTGAGATTGGGCAAAGACAGAGAAAGGTGAGACTTCCTGGGATTAGAGCAGCAGGAAGAAGAAGGCATTCCAGCCAGGAGCAGCAGGAAGGAGGCACACACCATGGGTTAGAAAAAGGAACCTCATTCCATATGGCCAGGAACATTGGCATACTGTGGAGAATGGCAGTCCAAGGGGACGTATGTATATATGGGGTCATATTTGGGTAATAGAATTATGAGCTAGCTTAGATGGGCTAAGATTGCACAACTCAGGCCTAGGCTTGATAAAATCCATGTGGTCTCTGTGTGTTCATTTGTAATGGCTGCTTAAAGATTAACAACTGCTGAGCCAATTAACAATAATATAAATACTGGTTAAATAATTTAATTAGCTATATTTATTTTTACATATGGTGTCCAATTAGGGCGATTAGAATCCATGCTTACAGTGTGAGAAGGCCCGGGTGAAAGCAGGTTTCCTAGCCTAAGCGCAGGGAACTAAACCCAAATGCATTTCAAAGGTGCAGCTACCTTAGCAAAAGCAACTGCGATGCAGCAAAGGTGGAAAGCTTAGCTCTCCTTACCTACTAAAAAACTGGCAGCCTTCTAAACAGAATTTGAGAATGGAATTAATAGCCTAGATTAAAAATGGAGGAATTCTTAATGCCTCAATACTTTTGGATTCCAATTAAGTTTGTTCCTCTTAGCATGCAAATGATTTTTACCCTGACAATTGTGCTTCTGTGTATCTTTTTTGAGGAAGTTCAGACTAGGATAGTCTTAAAGGAAAGAATTTACAGATGGAATGCTAAATTGCCAACAATGATAATAAAGGAAAGAGGGAGTCCTTTCTTGATAGATAAGGCAAAATTGATGGCAGCTGGAGCTAAGAGCTCCCTGGGTACTAGGTGCCTGTCAGGAGTTTCTGGTATTGGTCCACCCATACCAGATCTCAAAGAATAACGAACAAAACTTTAATTGCAGCATGAACTGGCATGGTTAGACACGGCAAGGCTTTTGGAATGTTGTTTCTTTGCTTGATTTTGTTTAGATGTCTTTGATTTTCCTATATTGGGAGGTAGAAAGGATATATTTCTGGTTTGACATTGCTAAAACATAAAAGATTTTTGAAGATTTTGTGCAAATTTCAAATTGTCACTACAGTTCAAAGTTGCTCTAATGGTTACAGAGTTACTAAAATCTGGGATTTAAGTGAAATATTTGAGCAGGGTGGTACTGGCACATACCCTTAATCCCTTAATCCTATCACACTAGAGGAAGAAACAGGCAGATCTCTGGATTCTAGACTAGCCTGGTTTAAACAGTGAAGGCAGGGCAGGAAACCTGCTGATAAGACAAAGCTGCTTACTAAAGAAAGTCTAGAATTCAAAAATGACACATTTTTTCCTTGATGTTAAGTTTAATAATGCCTTTACTGATTTAATGGATAAATATACATGATTTTAAATTTAAATAAAGAAAAAGGGGTCACAACCTAGTCTCCTTAGGTGTGGAGCTCCCACTGGAGAACTGGTTTCAAGAGGCATTTTGCCCCTAAAAGAGATGTTAATCACTGGGTACGGTGCTACACGTCTTTAATCCCAGAACTTTGGAGGCAGAAACAGGCTAATCTCTGTGAGTTCAAGGCTAGCCTGATATACAAAGTGAGTCCAGGACAAGGCTACATAGAGAAATCCTGTCTCGGAAAAAAAAAAAAAAGGAGAGAGATAGAAAAAGAGATATATATCCTTAATCAATGAAAGGACCCACAGTCAGGCTAGGGAAGAACATGCAAATAGCATGCCTCCTACAGCCAACAGTTAAGAAAAGCTGGTGTAAAATAGCATGATGTGCTATTTTACACCAATCTTCTTAAGAATGGGGTTTCCATGGGAGAATTGGAACTCAAACTAATACAAAATGGTTTAAGTAATGTTATTGTTTAATAAGGGTAATTCAATTATTTAAATTCATACCTTGATCTCAAAACTTGGGAGACAAGGACAAAACAGGTTCCTGTGTGTTCAAGGCCAATCTAATCTACAGAGCAAATCAATACAGCCCAAGCTACAAAGAGAAACCCTGTTTCAATAAGGATAGATAAATCAACATAGAAATTCAATCTCCAAAGAAAGGAGAAAAGGAAAGAAGAAATATATAAATGCATATTTTTGATCCCAAAACATGGGAGACAAAGACAGAGACAGATTGGTTCCTTTTGAGTTTTAGGCCAACCTAATCTAAAAAAAGCCAGAACAACACATAAGAATAAACCTGTTTTAATCAATAAATGTATGTCAACTGTAAAGGAGAATATTTAAACTCCATTCAGTCTTATGCTGTATTTTCAATTTAAAATAGATTATATATAGTATATATATGTAATACTATTACATACCATGTTTTTATATGGCATGAATGGATACTTTCAAATGTCTTTCTACTGTTCAAAGAATAGAAAATATTCCTTAATTGATTTGTGCATCCTGCACATCCAAGGCATTTTGGTAATTGCAGAACTATATGTTACTTGTGAGAAATTATATATTTTCAGAACAATGGGACCAGGGTCCAAAGAAGACAAGTAACCCAAGTGATCCAGCCTCACAGACTGCCTCAATAGCTGTTTCCTCAAAAATCTGCATCCAGAACAACTTCAAACAGCTTGCTGAGATGGCCCAGCCTCAAAGACTGTTCCAGACAGGACTTCAGTGACGCCCTGAACTTTCCTACCCAAAGTCCAGCTTCGAACTACAAACTGCTCAGGACATTCAAATTGTTGAGCATATAGAGACTGGACAACAAATGTTACAATTAACTTGATTAACAATTTTTTTCCATTTTATTTGGGCCCCCAAACAGGTTTCCTGCATCCCAATTCAGCAGGAAGTGGTTCAAAATGTGGGGTGGATGATAAATGTTGCTTAGGGGAATGGTTCCAAATTATTATATGGTCTTGTTAAGCAAGGTATAGTAAGTTAGACTTGGAGATCTCTTTTTCATTTCTCTATCCTTCTTTCTCTCTTATATAGGGGGAAAAGCCTTGAAATGGAAAAGAGAAGGAATATATGTATATAATATACAAATGATAAGATATAAGGATAGATTATTGAATCTGCTCTGAAACTCAAAACTATTGTTATTCTTAAATAAGGTTATCTTTCAATACATTGGTATAGAATTTTGTATATTGATACAAAAATAAGGTCAAATTTTGATTAATTGGTAAGAAATTTATATTTAGACACATGTATATTTCAACTTATATAAGGTATTGTGCCTATACAAATCATTTAAAAGTATAGGTTTACTTCCAATCATTTTATGTGTTGCTATTGAAATCTATTTAGGAGTCTGGGTAATACAAGTTGATTGCTGGCCAGTCAAGCTTCTGGTCATGCCAAATACTAGTCTTAATTTATCACAAAATAGACTTAATAGGTTAAACAGATAGTAAATGGTTAAAAATATAGTTTGTTTTTTCATAGATAGATAGTAGATGAGAGATAGATAGATTTATAAGTAAAATAGATGTCTTCATAACCCTCAGAGGCATACAGAAAATGGCATTTAAAGCTGTTTTTCTTATTTTAAGAATTGTTTAACTTAAAACAGTCAGTTCCTGGAAGCTCCCATTTGACTTGGAAGAAGACAATGAGCATCAAAAAGAAATCTCCCATCAGGAGATATTCCTATTGGACAAAAACGTCCCTGCACTCTCCACAGACTATATACAGTCCAAAGATGGACCAGAGCTTAAATGCAGGTAAGTTGATGTCCTAATTCTGCAGAGACAGAATGGGAAAATCCTTATTTCCTGCTGCACAATAGTCTGTGAAAAATGCTTGGCCAGAAGGCTGAAGATGATGCTCCAACAATAATGAGAGATATTTGGGACTGTCTAGGCAACAGACTGTCATATTTCTTTTTGGAAGCACTCTTGTAGGCTTCCTACTCACTCAAATAATAACTTTATCCCTTCTTATGTCTTGAATGGGGTTGAAGACATAATAGTTATAAAATTTCAATTGAACTTGAGTTGTTTAGGATTTAAAAGGATATTTTCAAGTCTAAATAAAATATTTAGGTTTATAAATATAGGATAAGATAGAAATTATTTAGGTTCAGAACTTTAGACACATCAAGATAGATAAATGATTTTTTTTCTTCTTCAAGATTGCCTGATACAAATCAGCTAAGCATTATGTGCATAACTTTTATATATGGTTTTCTTGATGGTTTCATATTTGTTCTTACTGTTTTTACTATATGAGCTAAAAAAACTTTAGCCTTTTTATTAGACAAAAGGAGGGAATTGTTGGGGTAGTGTTAAGCATTCTAAATGTTAATTAATTGGTCCTGCTTGTTGTCTGTTACTTACATTGACTCTGATTGGTTAAATAAAATGCCGAGGCCTGAGATTGGGCAAAGACAGAGAAAGGTGGGACTTCCTGGGGTTAGAGCAGCAGGAAGAAGGCATTCCAGCTTGGAGCAGCAGGAAGGAGGCACACACCATGGGTTAGAAAAAGGAACCTCATTCCACATGGCCAGGAACATTGGCATACTGTGGAGAATGGCAGTCCAAGGGGACGTATGTATATATGGGGTCATATTTGGGTAATAGAATTATGAGCTAGCTTAGATGGGCTAAGATTGCACAACTCAGGCCTAGGCTTGATAAAATCCATGTGGTCTCTGTGTGTTCATTTGTAATGGCTGCTTAAAGATTAACAACTGCTGAGCCAATTAACAATAATATAAATACTGGTTAAATAATTTGCCATATTTATTTTTTACAATTCTCTCAAGGCTGGAGACATGGGTCAGTTGCAATTGGTCTTTGCTACTTTGTGGGTTCTTTTTCCGGCCCTTTATCCCCCAGTTTCACACCCTATCACTAGGTAAGAGAGAAAAGGATAGAGATGAGAGATAAAGGTCCTTGAATCTAATTTCTTTCTTTGCTTGTATCTGGTCTTTGCTACTTTGTGGTTCTTCTTCCTGACCTTTATACCTCTGGTTTCACCCCCTATCACTAGATAGGAGAGAGAAAAGGGCAGAGGGGAGAAAGAGATAGAGATCCTTTGACCTAATTTCTTTGTTCTTTGAGCATGTGACTATTAACAAACCACAACCAACACCCCTACCCACCATACCTACCGAGGGGCTCTAAGCACTTATATACCCTCTGAAAAGTTTCCACATTTCCAAATGCAGCAAATCATAGTCAGCTGCTGTCCATATCCCCACACCTGGGATTAAAACAAAACTTTTTTTTTCCCCCTCCAGATAGGGTTTCTCTGTGTAATAGCCCTGGCTGTCCTAGACTTGTTTTGTAGATGGCCTTGAACTCAGAGATTTGACTGCCCCTGCCTTCTGAGTGCTGGGATCAGGGCGTGCACCACCACACCCGGCTGAAAACATTATGAAAATATATATATTTTTAAAGAAATCAAAATTCCAGAATAGTCACTAGATGCACTGCTTAAGATCACTTACTGCTCTTGCACAGAACCTGAATTTAGTTCCCTGTAATTCCAGTTCCAGAGGACCCGATGCCCTCTGCTGACTTCTGCAGGTAGTAGGCAGGTATGAGGTGCACATACATGTGTGCAGGAAAAATACTCATACACATAAAATTTTGAAATCTTAAAAGAAAAAAGCAAGCATTCCCTCTGCTACTACATTCTACAAGAGATGGCAGAGAATTAATTTCTTTCTTAAGTGTTTGGAATCACTAGCTTACCTAGTAGGGACTTTTATTTTTTCCTGGAAGGTGATACATTCTTTTTAATGTAGAAAAACTCTGTTCTGTCTTTGACTCTTAAGTTTGTCCCTGTGACTCATTTTTCCATCAAGTTGACACACAATTTTCACTATCTGGGGAGAGGGAACCTCAGTTCAGAAAATGACTCCATTAGATTAGCCAGTAAAGACAAAACAAAACAAACAAACAAACCTGTGTGACATTTTCTTGATAAATGATGTAGGAGCACCCAGCCCCATCTCATTGTGGTCATTGTGCCAGCTTTAGGCAGGTGGTCTTGGGTTATATAAGTAAGGGACTATGACAGTAAATAGCTCTTCCATTGTTTCTGCTTCAGTTCCTGCCCTGACTTCCCTCAGTCAGCAATGGACTATAATCTGGGTCTGATAAGCCAAATAATCACTGTCCTCTCTAAATTGCTTTTGGCATGGTGCTTATCACAATAGGAAGCTAACTAGGATAGGGAGTTTTAAGGAACTAGCCAGCCATCTAATTTATTGTTTTGTGGGCACAGACTGGCCCATAGCATTCTTAAAAAGTATCTTTCCATGCTGCTGCCAGCTATACTGATGGCCCTTAATTCATCCTGATAGTGACTACTTCCCTGTTTTAATATTACAGATGTTAGTAAACATTGTGGGGCCCTCAGATTTCTTTCATTGGCTGTATTCTGTTCATGTCATATTCACATTCTTCACTCATTCCACTTGCCCTCTTAATCAATCTTTAAAGACTTTTTTAGAAATGTTTTGTGTATGAACATGTACCATATGAATGCCTGGGAATCACAGAGACATCATGTGAATTTTGGGAATCGAACCCAGATCTTTAAAAGCAACAAATACTCTTAACTGCTGAGTCTCTCCAGGTCCCTCTGAATTAATCTCAGTGTTTACACACTAAAAAAGGAAAAGCATAAAACTAAGAAGCTAGAAAAAGGACCAAACTACACTGATGCTTTCTCAATAATCCAAAGAACATTCAGTTAAATGTTCCAGAAATTCTATGAGAATTATAGTTATCAGTTTTTGTATAAGTTGTATTTAGATCAGGAAAGCAGACTCTTGTATTGTATGCTTAGAGTAAAGGAATCATTTCATTCAATCCACGTGAACATCTTGAAAAATTAAGGAACACAGAAATTCCACATCAGCACAGGAGGGACAAAGGGTAGCAGAAGTTGTGGTTTATAGTTTTACTGTTTAGTCATAGTGAAACTGAAGAATTTTATTGAAAATAAGAATAACACATTAAGCTGCTTCAGCAGTGTTTTCATGCACCAGCCCCATTTTTTAAAATTTTTTTCCTTTATTTTTTATTTCTTCAAGTTACATCTCAATCAGTCCCCTCCCTATTCCCCCTCCAGTCCCACCCTCCCATCCTCAACCCCCCATCCTCTTCTCTTTTTTTTTTCTTCTAAGTTTAAGGTATATCTTATTTCCCCCTACAGTTTCTCCTTTCAGTCCAACAAATGGCTCTTTCTCTTATAATAATAAATACAGTACAGTACAACAGAGATAATTAGGCCACAGTTATGAGGGTTATATGGCTTAACGTACATTCCCAATGACCAGTCCATATGTATTTGGTACCTGACTTTAACATTCTACTATCTAACCATCTCCATGAGTTTAAAGTTCTATATCTGACTCAACATTCATACTAATTGCAACACAATTTTAAAAGTATCTTCTTAGATGTATAACACTCTCTTGACTCCTAAACAACTCAAAATTTAATTATGAGACTCTATCTATCTGTTCTTCAATCACCTCAGAGACCTGAGAGGGATAAATATATCTGATTTTATAGGAAGTACAGGGTCTGCAGCTTCCCAAACTAAGAAATGACATACCGGTGGCTGCCTGGACAGTTCCCATTTTCTCTCCATACATTACAGCATCGCTCTTTAGTCGTTTGGCTCCGCTTCTCTGACAGACATTGATTGTAGAGCAGGGGTTATGAAGGACTTACCTACCCTGTCTTGGCAGAGCTAGGCTGTCGACTTACCTGCTTCCAGGTTTTGTCCTTTCTGGACAGCATTCTGTCTACAGTTGGAGCAAGGGGCTTTTCCTACCAAGAGATAGGCTTGCAACTAATTCAATCATCTCCCATTGGAGATTCTTCGATGCTCATCTTCTACTTGGAGGAGAATAGGGGGTGCTGTCAGGAGTTGATATGTCTTGATATAAAAAAATCTAAAGTTACGAAAACATCTTTGAATGCCATATTCTGCACATCTCTTGAGGTTTTTGAAGAGGCCCTATCTATCTCTTATATTAGGATAAGCAGATGTTGCTTGTCTCTTAGCAGGTTTATTTCTGATTAGCTTAGCAAGTAACTATAATAGGCTGTCATAGTACCTAACAGAATGACCAGCTTGCATAACCATTAGTTTGCATTTCTTAATTATCCTAAAGTTTATGACAGTTAGTAGTAACCAAGACTCAGAAGGACACATATGGCATCTATTCACTTATAGTAGGATTTTAGCTATATAGTAGAAGGCATCAATACTACAACTAACACACCAAAGGGAACTTGGACATAGACTTATTATTTTTAATTTTTATTTTTTATTTATTTTTTATATATTATTTTTTCTATTTTTTTAGTCTTTTTTGTCTATTGTATGATTATTGATTTGTTTGTTTAGTAGTTCTCTCTCCCAGGCAACGAGACACTTTTCACTGATGGTACTGCTTCATAGATCCCCAATGAATGAAGAGGCTCTTGGCCCTCATATGACCTCTCAACTGAGATGAGGGACTGTTATATAAGGACACCCCCCCCAGAGAAATGGGATGGGTTAGGAGGTAAAGAAAAAAAATGAAATGTGATGTTTCGACCAGCCCCATTTTTGATATCGAGACATGTTACCTCCTGACAGCACCCCCTATTCTACTCCAAGTAGAAGATGAGCATCAAAGAACCTCCAGTGTGAGATGGTTGAATTAGTGGCAAGCCTATCTCTTGGCAAGAAAAACCCCTTGCTTCAACTGTAGACAGAATGCTGTCCAAAAAGGACAAAACTTGGAAGCAGGAGGGTAGACAGCCTAACTCTGCCAAGACAGGGTAGGCAAGTGCTTCATAATTCCTGCTCTACAATCAATGTCTGTCAGAGAAACAGGGCCAAACGACTGAAGAATGATGCTATAATGTATGGAGAGAAAATGGGAACTGTCCAGGCAGCCACTGGTATGTCATTTCTTAGTTTTGGAAGCTGTGGGCCCTGCACTTCCTATGTAATCAGATATATTTATCCCTCTTAGGTCTCTGAGGTGGTTGAAGAATAGATAGAGTCTCATAGTTAAATTTTGAGTTGTTTAGGAATCAAGAGGGTGTTCTGGATCTAAGAAGATGTTTTTAAAATTGTGATGCAAATTAGTATGAATGCTGAGTTAAATATAGAACTTTAATTACAATTTTAAGAGGTGCATTTTCATACCCCCTTCCCTGCGCTAGAGAACTGAAAGCCCTAAGTATGCTAGCTGAGTGTTCTCCACTGAGCTTTTCTGTAGCTTCTATTTTACACTTTGTACTTTGCATGGATCTCATATTCTGCCCACCAATCTTATTCAGTGAGGACTTGGGTTATTTCTGGGTTTTTAAGTTTCTTTGTGTAACCCATATGTAACTTTTTCTTGTGTATGTAGTGAAACTTCTAGAGTACAGGATCTATTAAAAGCCCAACTTTAAAAAGGTACCCACAAACTTTCAAGAGTCAAACCACAGTTCAGCAACAGCAGCCATACCAACATGGAAACCCTCCAACACTGCCACTGCTAGGCCTCAAGTTCTGTGGCAATCAATGGATATAAAATTATTTCCTTGTGGTCTTGATTTGCGTTGTACCTTCTTCTGTAACCTATGTCATCATCTCTGAAGAAAGCATCTTAAGGTCTTGTGAGATGGGATAAGTACTCATCTTTTATTTTCTTGGAATTTCCAAGTTTTAACATTTTAACATTTCCAACTTTTAACACTTTAGAGTGGGAAAAAAGGATAGATTTCCTTTTTCTATATAACCAATTGTTCCATCCAGCTCTAATTTTCTGTTTCCCACAAAGCACCACACTACCATTACTGGACACCAAAGTACAGTTTGGTCCTTTCTAGGAAATCTAGTGGATCCCACTGCAATCTCAAGTTACCTAGTAGTCAGACAATACTTGTAGGAGGGTTTATTCTGGTTTTTTAGTTATTTGGTATAAAACTGTGACAACTGATAGTACCTTGCCGCCTAACTGACCCTTACTGTGTCTAGTGATTTCTTTCTGGATTTATTAAGGTTTACTATTTTTCAAAAACAATCATAAAATGTTCAAAAATTGAGTGTTTCTTCTGATTCTAGTGGCTAGGATACACAATAGCACCACTCTAAATATAAGCAGAAAAATGGGGCAGCTTGCCTGTTTCTCACTATGAAACAGTCTCACTTTTTGGTAGATGCTTTCTTTTCTTCCTCTGAGTAATAGGTTTTACATAGCATCAGCTTAAAGAAATTTCTTTCTATAGTTTTCTTTTTACTTTACTATTTTCCTCATGCGTGGACAAATATGTGTCTGCCCATGAGTGTGGTAAAGGTCAGAGAACAACTCTGGAGTTGGGTTCTGAAATCAGGCTTTTGTGGCAAGCACTTTCATTCACTTAGCTATCTTACTGGCCCCAAGAAATTTCTGCCTAGGATGTAGGTCTGCAGAGCGCTTACCTAGCATGAAGCCTGGGCCCTATCTCCAGCATTACATATACCATGGTGGCAGATGTCCTACAAATTAAATCCAAGGCTGGGATACTTGAGAATGTTCAACCCCTCCACCCTTTTTTTTGTTGTTGTTGTTTTTGATACAGGGTTTCTCTATATAGCAATGGCCGTCCTGGAATTCACTCTGTAGACCAGGCTGGCCTTTAAGTCAGAGATCCTCCCTGTGTCTGCCTCCCAAGTGCTGGATGAAAGGCATGTGCAACCCACCTGGGTAATCAATCCCTTTCTAATCCTGTTATTTTGCTAATTATGAATGAGATTTATTTTTCTTTTCAAGATAAATTCTTACTATATAGTTTTGTTCTGGAGCTTACTGTATGGACCCGATTAGTCTTGAACTTGCAGTGATCTGCCTGGTAAGTGCTGGAATTACAGGCAAACACCACCATGCCTGTTTTACTTTATCTGAATCTACAGACAGTCACAGTTGTTAATCCTCATTTAAATCTATTCATGTAATTAGCTAAATATATAATTCTAATATTAAGCCACATAATATATATATATTAGTGATGAAAATTAAGAAAATTTATATCAAGACATTTGTACTGTAAAGTACAGTAATGGTCTGTTTTTTAAACAGGCTAACTTCCAGAAAAGTTTGGAAAGCAGAGAACAAATATGTCTTTGCAGGTCTTTCTAGCCCATAATTCTACTGATGCCCAGTTTGAATGTCTCTAATACTATGGAATAAAGAAGTCCCATTAGATGTTTATTTGGTGTGACAGAGTGCAGGAGAATCAGATGAGGGCCAGGATATTTGACATCTCATAAACTTGTTTTGAAAAAATGCTGACTTCCACTCGTAGAAACATAATTTGTCATAACAAATTAGCCATGACTAGAGGTGAGACAGATGACAGTGGTGCCAAGTACTTAGCAAATTAGGAAAGCAGAAGTCTAAGAGATTTAACAAAACAATTAACTACCAGAAAGAAGAGGAAAAGTAGTACTTTTTTTTCTTGTTTTAATCTTTATTTAATCAAAGACTGGTGAATAAACATAAATACAGCACAATGACCAGATCATTCTTTATATTGTGCACACAGACCAATGAACAGTAATCTGAAAGAAACTTGCAGTCCGCAGTGAAATGCACTCAGCTTTTCTTTCCCTTGCTTAAAAAAACAACAAAAAAACAAAAACAAAGAAAAAGAAACAAAACCAAGAAACCCCCCAAAAACCACAAACTTAGAATCTCATCAGCACATATTCTCCTGTGATGAATGATTCAGACATAAATAGTGGGTGTAAGGAAACTATATGCTAACATATCTATAACCTTTGTTAATGAAAAACAAAACAAACAGAAGCAGCCATAATGATTAAGATACATTCAGTTACTGATAACTAGTTGTACCCAGAAGGGCATTATCAAAAGGGAATCGTGCTGCAGAGAAAAGCTATATATACATACACAATGAGAAATAAACTGCAAGATCAATGCATGCATGTTTAATACTGGAAAAATCACAGCCCTCCAGAATTTGTCCACATTTGTTATAAAAAGCCCTCTGCACTCAACTAAAATTAAAATGATCTTAAAAGGATAATACTTCTTTTCAGCCACAGAAACTGCAATGGAAATAAATGTTCAGAGTCATTTTCAAAACAAAAACAAAAATCTATTCTTCTGATGACATGCATGATTCAAAGGTCTATGCAAGATACGGTGCTCTACATTCCCAAGGACTAGGAAAAAAAACCTCAAGTCAATTTTTAGTTTGCAGATGGTCAAAGGATTTTGTATTCCAGAAGGAGTTCAAATCTTCTGGATCTTTTCACCAACTACTACTGGATTTTCTTTTCTGATTTTCTCAGCAGCATCAGCTTTGTAATTGTAAGAGCAATTGTGAACATCTGAGTAACGGTGCACACCACAGTAAACATTTCCACACCGGCATTCAAACCCTGGAAATGGATGAATGTGTACAGCATGGGTTAGATAGGAAGGTGAGATAGTAAGTTATCCCTATAGTTTATGCCAAGTAACACTGTCTTTACGTCTTTGAAGAATCACTGTCAAGTTCCCACTGGTTCATTCTCAATGCACTATTGGAGAGCTTCCTTTCTTGCTCCTCTCTACAAATACTTGTTTGCATTAGGGCAAGTCTGAATCAGTTTCCTCATCTGTGATACAGTCAGAATATCTTCCTATGAAAAGAAGACTGCTAAACTGAAAATGGATCAATTTTTAAACTGAAAAAACATAATGTAAAAACGAGCCTCCTGTCAGAAGGCAATACATTTAATTAGGACCAGACCAGTGAGTCAGGAAGACCTGCTGATGAGTGCCAATGTTAACACCTTTAATTTCCTCCTCTGCTAAGCTCTCAGAAGGTGTGAACTGTTCCACAGGAGAGGAGACTAAGAAAGTGGAAGCAGGTTCATGTGAGTCAGTCTCCTCACTATCAGAGACAAATCACTAAGCTCCCCTGAGCCTCACATGTGCACTTTTTATAGAGTCATGAATTGCTCTAAGGATCAGGTGAGTGTCCAATAAATATACAATAAACACTCAATAAAAAGTACTTAACTTTGGGGATATGCCTTATAAAATTTGAAACTCAAATAGAGCTGCAGTGAGAGTGACAGTGTTGGGAAAATGGAGCTCATGAATAATCAGTATTTTAACCAACAATTGATGTTCACTTTCCTTACTGCATTTTAACTCTAAAAACATATTTCAAAACTTTATGTAATAGAAAATTGAAGCAAACAATAGCCAAATTAGATGAAAACTAAGTCCTAGCCTTGTAGCCAGGAAGCCTGAAACTGTATGAAACGTTCAAAGGACGTGTTTGGTCTCAAGTATGTACATCTTAAGTTAAATACATATTGAAGCAGTGGGGCAGTTTACGTTATCTTTGACATCATGCTTTAACCTCCTTCCTTAGAGCCAGCCCATTCTTTAGCAGGAAGTGATTTCTAGGTATCATCTTTGTTTCTATATTTTGGAGATAGGATCTCATGTAGCATATATGCTGGCCCTGAACTCCTCATCCTTCTGTACCGACGTACCAAGTGCTGAGATTACAGGCATGTGCTACTATGCCTCTCTCTGAAGCATAATTTTCACCCAACATCTTACTGTTCTCTATTCGTACTCATGATTTTTATAGAAGTATTTGGCACAATGCCTAAGTAAACAATCAGCAAAACAATTTGTAGCTGTAGCACTTTGTAGTGAAGCCCAGAATAAGGTTTGCCCTGGCCTTAGCCCACAGCTCCATCATCGGAGGGGAAGTTGCACACTGTCCTTGACAGGCCTCTACTTACCTTGGTTTATATTAGCTGATTTACAGGGACTCCTGTCCCTGATTGCTCAGGGCACTTAATGTACATTCTTTGCTAAATACTTTTGAACAGTTCCCCTTGAACAATTTTGACAGCTGAGTTACAGCACCAGGAGTACACCTGTGGTGTCTTCTACACAGCACCAGGCTGCTCTGCTGTCAGCTCACTGACCATGCATAGTCCATTATGCCATTTTACATAAAGCACTTCACAGCTCATCAAAGTCTGTCCCCCTAAAATATGCCATCACCTCGAAGGCAAGGGACACCCGTGTGCCCTTTGCCTGCTTTCACTTCACTGACCTTACTTGTCATATACCTCTCAAACCCAGCTGACATAATTTTTAAAAGCTTTTGAAAAAAAAAAAATGCAGTTCAGAAGCTGACCTGTAGCCAACACCAGTGTTCACAGAGGCAACAGCAATCTTACTTAAGTGGTCAATAACAATGAGCCTAAGTTATTCCAAAACATGATCTTAACTTTAAACCATCCAAGGAGGCCCTTACCAGTAAGTCCAACTTTCTTCCTGCACATGAAACAACGATTCTTTTTTTGTTTTGGTTTTTCAAGAGACTTGCTTTGCTCTTCAGATGGCTGCTGTGTTGTATCTGACACTGAAGCTGACAAAAACAAGAGGGTGGCAAATTTAATTATTCATGAAGATTTGGTGTTTGGGTATCCATACTATCCTACGGATTTGTAATTTAATGACTAGCTGAGGACCTTATTTGTAGGTCAGGAAAAATATTCACAAATTTACACTATTTATAAAACTCTTTTCATTAAATGCATGTGCATACACAGATAGAAGGTAATCTATAATACACTGATACTGACTCTAAACAGTGGCTTACAGATTCTCTTCTTCTGGTATCTGAAGTGGGGAAAGAGAGAGAGACAGACATAGACTGACAACCTAGGAAGTCTAAGGGAATGTATAAGAAGAAAGCAGCCATATGAAAACTTCTTAACTCTGCTCAGTCTGATCTACATAGGCTTCTCGGAAAACAGGAAGTAATACCAATGTTCTCAGAATGTTTCACATAAGGACACTTAAGCCAAGTGTTGTGGCACATGCCTACTATCCAGTAACCAGAGAACTGTCATTTGAGCCTAATTTACAGAGTGAATAAAAGTCCAGCTAAAACAACAAAATGAAACTCTTTCTCAACCCTATCCCTACTCCCAAAAGCACTTAAGATGCTAGGAAAAAGAATCAGATACAAGGAAACTTTAAAATGATGTAATGAAGATAAAAACTAACAACAGTGCATTTTCATACTAAAATCAAGAGCAGACGCAGAGACTCAGGTGGAATCACTGCTACTAAACCCTGTTAATGTGTCCCTTCGGTTACTTGTCACTCTGGCCCTCCTGAGTGCCTCAGAGACAAAGTCTGCAACCTTACTCTGCACACATGACATTTAGCTTGGAAACAGTAAGTGGAGTATTGTGGTTCAAGTTCCAACTAGCCCACTGTGTCACAACCAGAGTCTTTCCCAGGAGTCACTGCTCCTTTTGACTATTCTGGGAACATGCTTCTAGCTCACTTCTACAAGCTACCCCAAAATGCTTTCCCATTTCAACTATGTGAGTAGTCAAGATCTAATACCCTTCCCTCGTCAACACTCTCTGCAGCTTTCTACTCTACTGCCCTGCTATTGGCACCAACCCAACCCTCCCTCTACTTGTCTGCTGTAGGAGAAAAGCAAATAGTTTAAAACATTCTGATGGCTCCCCTCCATCCCCCAGGTTAAGGTCCAGGGATTTTCATCATTCCCATCACCCTCTCTCTGGCCATATCACATCATTCCTTAAGCAGCCGCATGGTTGAGTCACACTGCCTGACTTCTTTTGATGCATCTCTCTCACCTGTGGACTCTTGTGAGATCCTTGCTGTGTGTGATCTTTAGCTACTAAGTTTATCTTGTCTTTCCTGCTTACAGTCTTGGAGTAGGAAACCTATCCTGTGCTCCTATGGTACTTGATAAGCTCCTATGACTGTCCATTTGACTTAACTGAATTCTTTGAGCGAAGGAACCCATCTCATCATCCCTGTCACCAGAGCCTATCCTGCTGCTACTGGCACCCAAGGACTAAATAATGTCTGTGGATCTGTATTAAGTCACTTACCCACTATATCTATGAAGGACATTCCTACAGCCACAGTATAGCACCTCTTACTCAAATACTTGAGTGGACTATAACCTGCTTACATTAACTCATCTAGAATTAAAAAATATGACACCAAACGAAACACCATACATTATGAGTGAATGAATGGTAATGAAGAATTCTGCATACAAAGTCTCCACTAAGCTAAAGACAGGCCAGAGAAACTTCTACTAATACTCACTCTTATTTCTTCCTTATGGTTTTTGAGACAGACTCTTATTCTGCAGCCCAGGCTGGCCTCAAACTCATGCCTCATCCAAGTACTGGGATTACAGGTGTGATCTACCACATCTGGCTACATTGTATTTTTTAAACAAGCTAGAGTCACAAGCTTCGTATTTTCTATAAACAAGTAACCCTACAGAATGTGAGCTTACTATGGGTCAAGGGGTGAAAGTCTTATTTTAGTCCCTGCCTCTAGAAAATTATTACGTGAGGCTGGATTCTGTAAACAGAACTCAAAAATAATTATTTAAAGTCTAATCAGAAATGAGCCTGTATATTTATTCTTTAAAATTTGAAAGCCATAATATCTAGCATGTTCTCTAAAAAATATGGCAGTCAAACTAATTAATGCTTAAATGTCAGTAATATAATCAAAGATTTCTAAACAAAATTGATTTAACTACTGAGACAAATCTGAGATGTATCTGGAAATGGGAGAAGAGTAAAAATTCATTTTCTTACTCTGAACACAAGTGGTGTCACACACCTCAACAGTGACATTTGCTGATTAGCCCTGAAGACCTAAGTCAAATCACTGGTGGCAGATGCAACTTTGAAGTTAAAGACTGGATGGCTGTCTGAAAAAGTTTATAAACCAGAGCTCGAATTTGGACTGCTGAGCATCAGATACAGCCCCAAGAGATGATGGGAACATCTGCTCAACCCAAACTATCAGAATAACCTTAATTTAAAGAATGAACAGCCTGAGGTTAAATAAATTCACAAGCAAGACAGGAAGACTCTGTGAAACAGTGATTCCAAGAAATTACTGTTTTCTTGGGTTACATGTGAGATTTAAGACCACAGAACACTTCATCCAATTCCATTTATATTACACTATTTAATCCTGAATAGAGTTATCTAGTAGTAAAGAAACCAAAAAAAAAAAAAAAACAGTCTTTGAGTTTAAAGCTATAGTAAGAACAGCTTCTTCAGAACTAGATAGGTTTTTATACAGGGAAATGAGAATTAGAAATACTTCAATTGATAGTAATTAAGAACAGGTGGCAGTCTAGCCATAGGCACTGGCCATATAGGTCTGGGGGGAGGTCAAAGTAACAACATAAAGGCAGCAACATAAACAGTACTATTCTTTCCAGCTGAATTACTAACTGGAATCTTGACTAAATATGGTCTGTTGGACACTATCATTACTATATTTCAAAAAGCACTGGACAGGTAAGAGTGGTTTAACTACCCACATGGAGGATCACATTCAAGAGGAACAAGGCCCTCTGCTCTGGGTCCTGTAAACAGAAAAAGAATAGAAATGTAATAGCAAGTATACAATTTAAACACTACCTCTCTTTGGGGCATATTCATAAATACAGTGAAAAACCAAACTGAATTTAGGATGACATTGATAAGTAACCCCAAACACTATCTAAATATACCTACTTTCTCTCGGTGGTGGATACAATATCTCTACATGATATATACAGTTTTTCCTCAGTCTTGATAAATCTCAAGAATCAGACAAAGCTTTTTTGGTATGCAGTATTTTCAGGACCCAAGCATGTAAGAGAAGCATTCTACCACAGAGTTCTAACCCAGTGAAGAGTCAGAATAGGATTTTGCTGAGTTGAGACTATTGTTACTTCTGCTCTGCCCTTACACAGAACAAATGCTCCCCAGACACTCAGTGACTCAATGAAGACAGCTACAACCACCCACTGGGATAATTTTAATTTTCCTTTCTGCTCCTCATTTTATTTGTGGGTATAAATGGAGTAAAGTGTAATGGAGTAGAGTTCTTCCTAGTTTAAAAATTCTTTGTAAAATGAGAAAAAAATTAGCTTCCAAGAGAAAAATAAGACTAGCACTTGTACTAGCACCCCCCAAAAAAAACCAAGTCCTGTGTTTATTATTTTCTAAGTAGAAACAGGTCTGGAAAGATGGTCCAGCAGGTAAGGATGCTTGCTGGCACACCTGACATCAATCCCCATTAGTCACACAATGAAAGACAAGAACAACTCCAGCACGGTCCAGGACCAAGCAAGGACATGCTTTCATTCTCTTCAGAATTAAGTGTGATGATGCTAATTTACCTGATAATTATCTTTCACTTTTTGAGAAACTCTAGATTGCTTTCCAAAACATCTACACTATTGTGAATTCCCATAACGTGCAAGTGTTCCAATTTCCTCACACCAAAACACTTGCTATTGCTGCTGCTTGCAGCACTGTGCTGGGGGCCACGTGTTAGTTCATTATGGGTTTGCTTTTGCAGTTCCCTGGTGACTACTGAGGCAGAGCACCCTTTCAATTGCTGACTGTCAGTTTGTACGACTTCTCTGGGAAAATAATCTATTTAGACCCTTTGACTATTTTCTTTGCTTTAAAAACATTTCAATGCTATAAGAATTTTTCAAACTGTATTTAAAACTTTAATTAGATTTATATATTTTATATTATGTGTTTTGCCTGCATGTATTATACTCATCATGTTGCATGTTTATGCCCTTGAAGCTAAAACTGAAGTTATGGATAGTTGACAAGCCATGTGGATGCTGGGAATTTAACCATTTTTTTCATTGAATTGTCTTATTCTTTCTTTCACTCTTTCTTTTCTTATTTTTTATAGTTAACACAGATTTAACTAGGATCCTATGCATGCTGCTCAAGTGCTTTACCACCAAGCTACATCCCCCAACAGAAAATTTTATTTCTTTACGGATTCTTATTAGACAGATGATGCAAAACTCTCTGTGCTGCTTTTCTGTACTTTTCATAAAAACAAAAAAGACACTCATATATCCTCTTTGGATGCTATTGCTTTAGGTGTCTTATCTAAGAAACGTCTACTCTAAAGCTACAAAATTTACACTTGCTTTAAAAATTTTTACAGTCTTAGCTCTTATATTTATGTAGGTTTTGGATATGTCGTGGGTGAATTTTTACATCTTTTCTAAATCCAATTTATTCTTTTTTTTTAATAAGTACTTTATTTTTTTTTCAAGTTACATCTCAGTCGCAAACCCTTCCCTATTCCCCCTTCCTGTCCCCCCCCTC
>CAJQZJ010001079.1:0-17196 GCA_907164525.1 Lophiomys imhausi
TTTTTTTTTTAAGATTTGGGTTTAGAAGGGACCCTGGGAGAGAAAGAGAGAAGGGACTCTCTTAGGAGTGTGGGAACTTTAATAAGAATGGAACACAGTTATTAGAGTAAGCAGGAGGAAAGAGTATTCCAGTAGAAAAGAGGCCCAAATACAAAGGCTGAGATTTTAGAGCACAGCATCTCCTGCAATCCTCAAAATAGTTTTATAAAAAGCAACCCAGTTGAGCAGATAACAAAACCGACAACCATAGCAGGTCATTTAGCTCTAAGGTAAGGTGCCAATCTCACCACAAAACCATATTGCTCTGCTGTTCTATGGGACCTAAAGCTCAAATTCAATATATCAGTAAGGAACAATAAAGGAGACAGAGATGCCTATCTCAGTCATAAAGAATCTTCTGAATGGTGTTGCTTATTCATTTTCTTTCTCTAAGAAATATACAACAGAGGTTTCATTGTTTATTAATGCAGTGTGTAGATATTTTGTGACTACAGTATAATTTTATGATTTATGCTCAAGAGTAGGAATACAGAATTTGGTAGTATTGGTCTATTTTCTTTCAAGGAATTGATAGTGGTTTTACTAATAGGTTTTTAAAAAATTGATTCTAGCCATATAATATATTATGGTAAATGGTTACATGGAAGAACCCATTCATATGAAAACCTCAAAGCTGACATGGAAATGCCTTCAGAGCTTAATTTCTGATTCATGTTTATAAGTGCATGAAGCCCACTTTTTTGTCATGTTTTGACTATGAAGGAAAAGACATTGTTGACACCTTTTATTGATTTCCAAATTAAAGCAGAATTTGGTACAGCACTGACTTATGAAGCCCTGAGTTATTTTATTATTGTCTCTGACCTTTGGTAATTCCAAAAATCTTAGATCATTCTTGTGTTGATCTATATTGTCAGTTATTTTCTTTTGTGGTATTTCTGACTTATATTCTTAATGATTAATGGACTCATAGAACAATGAGGAAGCAAAAACATAAATAAATAAAAGGATGAATGTCTACCCATATTCACTAAATATGTTAATGATCTTCTAAAGCAAAACCTATGTTGACTTAAGCCAGAGGATGTTCTTAGGGTTAAATCATAGATATTCTCATGTCTGGAGTCTATGGTATCAATAAGAATCTACAAATAACAACTACTAAATTTTGCTGACCTGAAAAATAAATGTTGCCATATATTATTCTGTTAAATTTTTCATTGTCTTTAGAACATTGCACTGTATTTTAATTTCTTATGTGTTTTTACTAAGAAGCAAGGGGATTAGGTAATGCAGGACTTGTGGTTTTATTACGTAAAGACTTAGGTTTGAAACTGGTTTGAGAAAGTATTGGTGGCATTCCAGGGTACCACACTTTTCAGAACAGAAATGGCTACGATTTCGAGTAAGGCTAAAGGGAGAATGGGTAGGAGCAGGGAAGAGACAGAAGGAAAGAAGTAATTTGGATGCAAAAAAAAAAAACAGTCTGTATAATGGAATATGCCAGAAACTGAAATATGGAGGTCAGGGGGTAGGTACTTGATGTTAATCACTATCTGCAGGGCATGCATTCTCCACAGGAGCAGAATAGGGGTTCAGTGTTGCCTGCATCAGTCAGTGGATAGATGGAAGCTAGACTCGCATAGCTTCTGTCTTCTCCTCATGCTTACTATTTGATTTAAATATCTCGGCTACTTGTCTCATCCTCCCATTTTTAATTTAAAATAAAGAAGAAGCCAAAGCAAAGCAGACAAGTTTCTTCAGAAATTCAAGAAGTTTCTTTTAAGCACTTCTATAATATGACTTTTGGGAAATATTAAGGACACCAGATGCTCCAGAATGTTCCAAGACTATGAAATGAGATTGTTGTTCAGGGTCAGGACTGTGGCACCACACCACACACCACAATATACTTTAAAATTAAAATGGCTATGTAGGATTTAATTTCCTCCTCAGGAGGGCAATAACCTTTTGAATGAATCATGTCTGTTGCAAATAAGACTGTATCCCCAACACTACAAAGTGCTCACATAGCAAAACTATATTTGAAAAAGCAAAGAAAAAAACTACAACTGTTTTGCTACATGTAAAGAAACATGGATGGATGTACAGTGGAGTAGCAAGACTGGCTGAGAAGAGGGATGGGAGATACAGTGGACAGGAGGGGCAGATGTTTCAAGAAGTGTCATTCTCATGAATGATCATGTGAATTATTGCCTATAGAATGAATGAATGCATGTTTCATAAAAGTAGCCAGTATTCAAATTCCCTGCCTCTTAACCCAGTGTCTATTCCTACTACATGGCCACTTCCTAGGATACATTTTGGAAGCCTGTTGGGGTGGTAGCCGAGAAGCTCTTGGGCAATCCCAGAGCTTCTTATTTGCTTTGCCACTCTCCTAGCCCTTGTAACCTGGATTTTGAGTGAACAATATAAACATTCATAAATGATAACTGATGATACCATCTTTTTCCTTAAAGAGTAAAGACTTTATAGTCCCTGAAACTGCTAATTCCTAAAAGGAGGAGCCTGTGCAGATGACTGAGGCTCCTAGAGACTTTCAGATGCTAGCAGAAGTAGATTTCATTGTGGGATTATTCAACAAGAAGGTGGTATTAGATTCTTAAGTTTTCAGTGTTCCTGTTTTGGTCCTGTCTAAGCAGCTGAAAAGTCCCACAGGCATCCAGGCTGTAGCTAGCAAGCATCAAGCACTTAGCACTAATTTGGGTGTGAAGTCCCTCAGTTCTTCAAGGGACAGCCAGAAGCAGCATGTCTACATGATAAATCTACAATCTCCTACTGTCAGTAACAGCTGCCCTGTTTACCTCCTTAGCTAAGACATTCCATGAGTTAATACAAAGCCCTTGTGCCAGGTCTTATATCTTTCAAGATGTTTTATCTTATGGATCCATGAAGTCTGAGGCATGGAGGAGACTGCAGACATCATGGTCCACATGTAACAGGTGGGCAAATTGAATCCAAAGGATAAAGTAACCACCAAACAGCAGCTAATCTGAAACTGTTATTCAACTTTCCTGCCTCGGAATCCAGGACCTAATTCTATTACATGGCAACCTCTTAGGAGCCTATGTCATTCGACTCTTACTGTGTTATTCTTGATTACTTCAAATTAGTTTCATGCTTTGTGAAGTAAGGGTGACATTAGTCAAAATTTAATATTCACATTTATGCATAATAAAACTCACATAAAATATAGTGATTTCTTATTTTGGTTGATACAAGCAAAACCTGCCACAATACAAAACATTTTTGTTTGCTTTTTTCTTTCTTTATTTTTGTGCCTCATAGTTGTAGTATTATCTTTATATTCCTTGTTCTGTGCACTGAAAATTAAGTATAAACAGAAAAACTAGAGTTATCCTCAAGGCTATGACTTATAATTGAGATTTCAACTCAGACTTTATGAGATTTATGACAAGTTGGAATCTAAAGATGTTTTCCTTTGTGTATACTCTTTCCCAATGACACACACTAACGAAGACTCTGCCAAAAGTCTGACAAGAAAATGTTTCAAATACTATGTCAAGTTTTCTATCTCATTATGGAAAAAAAACCCATATTTACAGCTAAATTCAGTTTTATTGAAAGAGAAAGACCAACATTTAGGTCAAGTTCCAACCTGTGAGTTCTGACTTACATTTCAACACTTTGTTGCCTAGCCCCGCAGACATGCACACAAACAACATTGCTGAGTGGCAGTGCCACCTTGTCAATGGGAGGGTTCCCAAGAGGTTGTGGTTCCATTCTGCCTCCTTTTCTGGCACATTCATAGACTCTGTGGATAATACTATTCTGCTTTTGTACCTGAGCTACAAAAGGCGCTTTCTGTGACTTTTCAAATGGTAAAGTTTTCCTGAAACATTCAAGAACTTCCTCTTAATTGATAAAAAGATGCCTGTTTTCTTGTCTTTACTGATAATCCCTATCCATATTGCCAGCATTGGGGCAATTTCCAGTCATATTTCTTACTTGTGTAAACTATCATAGTTGTTGGAAACATGTTTCCTGGATCACTTAAATTTATTCCTAATAGCTCTATGTTCTATTTTTTTTTATAATGAGAGATGCATGGACTAAGGAAATTTATTCAAGACAGTCTCCATAGTTAATCAAAAGTTTGTAAATTGGAAGAGAAAGCCCAAAATATATGAGAAAAAATGAAGAAACCCTCCATGTTCCTTCATTGGCAGAATTAATACTGTGAAATGGCAGTATTTAATAAAAGTGATCTACAGATTCAATGTAATCTCCATCAAAATTCTAGTGATATTCTGTAAAGAATTAAAATGATAAAAAGCCTGTATGGAAACATAGATCACAAGTAGTCAAAGAAATCCTTAGTAAAAAAAACAAAAAAACAAACCAAAACCAACCAAACAAAAAAACACCTGATTTAAAATAATAATATGGAGACAAAGACAGCATGGTATTGACACACAAAGCAGTTATACCAAAGGAACAGAATAGAATATTCAGAAATAAATCCACATATCTTTGGCCACCTAATTTTAAATAAATTATATTATCATATGTTAATTATACATAATATTGTATTTCATTATGGCATTTTCACGAATTTATTTAATCTACTTTGGTTCTGCCTTCCTCCACACATTCACTCAATGGTCCACTTCTTTCCAGCCAGCCCAGTTTCCACTGTTATATCCTTTTGTGTATGTGTCTTAGTCAGGTTCCAATGCTGGGAATAGACACCGTGATCATGGCAACTCTTATAAAGGAAAGCAGTTAATTGGGGCTTGCTTACAATTTCAGAGATTTAATCCATTATCAGCATGGCAGGAAGCAGGCAGACATTTTTGGTTGTGAGTCTAGCCTTTAACGGCTGAGCCATCTCTCCAGCCCAGAAGCAGGCAGACATGGTGCTGGAGAAGGGTCTGAGTTCTACATCTAGATCTGTGGGCAGCAGGAGGAGACGGGCAGCAGGAGGAGAGAGAGAGAGAGAGAGAGAGAGAGAGAACCTCTGGTCCTGGCGTGGGTTTCTGAAACCTCAAAGCCCAGACCCAGTGACTCACTTCTTTCAATAAAGTCACATCTGTAGGGAGTTAGATTAATATAAATTAGATTTAGTAAATATCTAGGTTTCTGATATAGTCTCTTAATCTGGGGCATGAAGATCAACTTGGCTGTGAGCAATTAGCTTATCAGCTTATGGATGAAGTCATGTGAAATGAGGGGAGTCTCTACGGACTGAAAAACAAGGTTGAAGCCAGGTGAAACAAGGAAAGACTTTATGACCTGGAATTGTTTTCAAGTCTAAGTGGGCAGAGCCCAAATTAAGCTGAAGTAGGTGGAACAAGGAGAGATCCTATTTAAGGACAAGTGGATGAGCCCGGGAGAGGGCGTGCTAAGGGCTCCATGATAGAGAGCTGATGCTAGCAAGTTCTGATGTTAGTGAGTCCTCACACTAAAAAGGACAACGGGTAGTTTGTATCCTCTGATGGAGAAAGTTCTGATGAACTGACGGCTAGATCTCCCTGAGGCAGAAAGAAGCTGGTGAGCAGAGAAAGCCTCAGTAAGACAGCAAAAGGCCAAGGACTAAACCCTGTGGCTCAGCTTTTGCCTAGAGGGGTTTGACCTGTTCAAACAGTGGCCTGAACGGAACTGTGGCTGACTTTAAAGACTGAGGCAGAGCGGCAGAGTTGCTGATACAAAGGAAATAAGTTGGCCTACAGACGCTGAGGTCTCCCAGAGAGAAGAAAGTCTCAAGCCTTATTTAAGGTGAAACCACCATAGCCAATTTACCCTGACGAATCTACGTCTGAGATATTCCAGAAGACTGCTAAGTGCATTAAAGGGTCTACCCCAGAGACTGTGTTCCTAGCGACTGAGGATCTGTCCCAGAGACTGTATCCTTCTGAAAGGTGATGAAAATAGTTGTAATAGTTATCAATAGGTTTAATGGTTAGGTCTTAGGGGTTGTAGGCATTCATAGGAGTTGTAGGAATTTATAGGGTTAATAGTTAAGAAATTGTTGGTATTTATTATAAGTGAATAGTTATCAATAAATAAATACTTAATAATTAAAAAGTACGGTTTCACACATCTACCCCAATAGGGCCACACCTCTAATCCTTCTAAGTAGTGCTACTCCCTGATGACTATGAATTCAACTATGAGTTCATGGGGCATTCTTATTCAAGCCACTCCAATCTGTAACCCACTGAGTTTAATTGGGGTTATTTACAAAAGCATGGGTGAGGGCGATATATGTAGCATCACAGAACAACTCAGCATTGTCTACACCAATGAAGAAAACGTTTTTATCCCTGCCAGCAACCATCAGGTACACTTAAATTCTCAGGGTTGAATAGGATTTCATGATCCCCTTCCCCTCTAGGATGAAATGTTGATTGGTCCAGTCTTCTGTGGGTCTTATAGTGAAAACCACAGTTGCTGAGAGTTCAACAGTACACTGCTGCACCATTCCCAGAAATGAAATGTTCCATAGCACTTCAACTTCCCCTCTGACTCTTACATTCTTTCTACACCCTCTTCTGTGATATTCTTTGAGCCCAGAGAGTGTGATATACATGTTTCCACTTTGGGTTCAGCTTTCAACACTCGGTTAATCTTAGCACTTTGAGCAGTTATGAGTTTGTGAAGTGACCACTACCCACTGAACAAAATGTCTCTCTGAACAAGGCTGACAACAACATTCATCTATGGACATAAATACACATATTGAGAAGGTGATTTGACAGGCACATCCTGTCCAGTTAGCAGAAGAGAAGCAATAGTTTCCCCCACAGAGGTCTACAAACTTCCTAGCCATGCATGGCATTTTGAGCACTTTTTTGTTGTTGTTGTTCAAATGTGAAAGCCTCAAATCCAATCAGGAACCAGCCAGTTACCCCAATAACAGATTTTCTACTATTGCATAAAGACATGCTCTACTGGGCATGTCTTGCCTGGCCCATCAGTAGTGTGGAATGCAGGATACATAGCTGAGTAAGATTGTTGATGGTAGTTCCCTAGCAGCCTGCAAAATACTTTTCTGGCCCTGGAACACTAGCCAGTAGGTAGGAAATTTCCAGCCTGACACAAATATTTGACAAAAGTATCAAAACATATACTGGGTGTGAGTATTGGCCAAGGCCTATTAAACAAATTATTCTGGAAAAATTGGATACCTACCTATATAATAATGAAAATAAATCCATATGTCTGTCTCATCAATTTGAAGTGGACCAAAGACCTTCAGTTCAAACTTGAAATATTGAAACTGGTAGAAGATTACATAAGGAATAGACTTTGGGATACAGGTATAGGCAAGAACTTTGTGAACAGGAATCAGATAGGTTAAGAAAGAACAAACAGAACTACATGAAATTGAAAAGTTTATGCACAGCAAAGGAAACTCAGTAAACAGACAAAACAGACAGACTATACATGAAGAAAATCTTTGTCAGCTATTCAGACAGAGGATTAATATCTAGAATACGTTTTTTTCAAACTGGAAAAATTAATGTCCTCCAGTTTGTTAATCAACAAACAGAATAATGAAATGATTGGGCAGTTCTTACAAGCAGAAACTTAAGTGACCAATAAATACATTAAAACTGTTCTCAGCCTCATCCACCAGAGAAACGCCAACTGAAACTGAGATGAGTCAATCAATCTCATCTTAATAAGAATGGCTGTCATCAAGAAAAGATGCAACAGTCATGTAGAGATGTGGGAAAGGGGAACCCTCATGCATAGCTGATGGGGGTGTGCAGCCCACTATGGAAATCTGTATGGCACTTTCTCAGAAAATTAGTATTATAACTACCATGTGACCACTGTCTAGGCATGTAGCCAAAGGATGCTAAATCCCAGCACAGAGACACTTGCAGATATTATTTACAGACACAATTTACATTGCGTCTGTAAATAATACACAGGATGGTATTTATTTTATACAACCATAAATAAAAATGAAATTCTGAATCTTCAGTGAAATGGATGGAACTGAAAAATGTAATTGGGGCAACTCAGTTTCAGAAAGATAAACACTACATGTTCGTTCTCACATTTTATCTTAGCTTCTTACAGTTTTCTGTATGTATCTATATGGGAATGTGGAAAGCATGTGCCAGGAAATTAGAAAGATATCTATGAGAGGGGAAAATGTTACTTTCAGCAGAAAACATTTTTTGCAAATGCTATCTAGGTGACATTTAGGTAGACATCTCCAAAGTTGTAACTGGAATGTAGATTTGTAGTACTGCTCTCTGACCACCAGCTGGCATCATATATCAATATTCTGTTCACATTGTGTTCCTAGATTTTCAGTCTATCCTTAGTAATTCCCAGCTATTCCAGAGTTTTAGCTGTCACCCACCTAGAAAAACCCGAGGCCTGCAGAAGCTTTCCATTTAGAAAGCTCTTAAATACAGTGCCTCAAATTCAAAATATATCCAGAAGCAAAACAATATTTGTTCCTAAGTAAAGACCTCTCTAATGATGCTATTCACTTAATAATGCCTCCTGGTGAAGGATGGTGCCATCAGTGCAGCAAATATGAGCATACAGTGATTTATGCATGAGAATGCCACAATAAAACTCACTTTTGTATGCTACCTAAAATAAAAAAGTTGGCATGATAATATCTGTCAATATAGGTTATGTGATGTACATATTTATATATTTTCTCATCCTGGTGAAGTGTTATAAATATTTGGAGAGAATTGTATGTGTATGAAACAAAGAGAGTCCTCTTTAAAATGGATGAGAAGAGTCCAGTCACCTGTATTCATTGCATTATGGCTAAGGAGCTGATCTTGACTTTCATCTTGTAACTGTGTTCTCAGTATTAATTACAAAAGATAAAATGCATGCATTTGATTCAACAAGTTTTCTTCATCAAATATTAAGAATAAGATAGTGAAATGGTGATCCAGACAGTGAGACTTGTTATAGACATGCTAACAAAGGAATTGGATTCAGAATATTTGCAGAACTTCATAGAAGAGGATGCATACATGGGTAACAGAAAAGGCAAGAGTAAATTTACTGATCACTTAAAGGAAATGCAAATTAAGCTCATGGAGGCAAACTACTACAAATAATAGAACATGGACCCACAGATATACTTGTATACTTCCAACAAGACCAATTTATCAAATTACCTTTGAATATTGATTGCTACTATCTCCTAAGCTGAACATATGTGTAATGCAGTGGAGTCATCCGAGGTATATGTGTGATAGGAGTCCATGTATGTTCACCAAAATGCATGGACACAAAATTTCATAGCAGCTTTGGGGATTACTACTGTAAACTGGAATCAATCTGTATAGCCTCATAGAGGTGAAAAGCAAATTATAGTCCATCTGCACAGGGCAATGTTAAGCAGCAGTGAGGACAACTCAGCACTCACAAATGTGGGCTCAGAAAACATTGTGGAGGAGGGGCAGAAGGTTGTAAGAGGTAGAGGGTCTGCTGTGAGATTGTGTCTCCTAGAAATAACAGGAAACTTCACGCATGAAATCACAACAATATGACTGCTCAAATGAGACCTGAACAAGGAAACACCTAGAGAGGTGCGAATAAGGAAGGGGAATAATCTCATGGGACTCTGCCTTTCGAAAGAACTGCAGGCAACTAAGGAAAGCCTTGAGTGGGAGAATTAGTCTTTGCTCTGGAGGAACCCTTAATTCATTACCCAATACCAAGTAGTCAGCCCTGAAATCGCATACATACCAGCAATACTAACAGGATTCTTCTCTTTTCTGATCATTGTCCTCACTTTAAGTGAAGCTGCCTTTCAAGGGTACACTTTCATTGTAAATCAGTGAATTGTGTATTGCAGACTTAGGTTGGTTTGGTAACTTCATCAGATGGCTGCTGGAAAGAAGATTCTTAAGCCACACTGAGAAATCTTTAGAAGAAATAGCTCTGCACGCCCTGTACACTGAACTATATCTTTTTCCGAGGTAGAAGGTAGAAGGCCCTTGAATTTTGGTTATGTTCTTTTCTGTTTATGCTCATATGCTTTACTGTTACGACTAGAGTGGTGGCTACCTCCTGCTTACTTGGTCCTATTACCATGTGTTCAATGTACTAAACCAGTTTGATAACTTGTAAGAGTCATGAGTGTGGAGTTAGAAGACATTAGGGTCAAGAACTCACTTTCCATGTCTTTACTTTTTCTACACTAGTAGTTTAAACTGACTTGTCTGAAGGATATTTAGATTATGGTGCCTACAAGTCTACATTTTCGTTGCTGAGGCAAAATACTGATCAGAAAAGTTCAAGAAGAGTAAAGATTTCTTTTTGGCTCATGATTTTGGGTTTCATCTCATAATCTCTTGTTCTACCTTGTCTAGGCCATAACAAAGCAGAATTTCATGGTGACTGGAGAAAGGAGGAGTATCTTACCTTGTAGTGGCCAGGAAGCAACAAGACAGAGAAGGAAGGGCCAGAACAAGATCTATCTGAACCCTAAGGACTTTTCCTTCCCAGTTACCAAGTTTCTCCACACTCCAAAATCTCCAGCACTTTCCAAAACAGTTGTGATAAGTGGGGACCAGGCTGTCTACACACGAGTTTATGGACATCATTTCATGCTCAAGCCATACCAATGGGTAAAGAGGTTTAAAGAATCATAGTCTTGGACACTGTTTCTTTTGGAAGCTTTGCTGTAATTTTTATAAAATCTGAAAAATGTTATAAATTCCATACTAAAGAAACACCATGCTGTCTCCATCTTATTCTCAGCAGGTCATCTTCTGATGCATGCTTCAACCTACCAATCAAGTAAACATTAGCACCTCTGCTAAGGTTGGGACATTCAATGATAAATCCATATCAATAAATTTAGCCTGATGTGGTTACATATTCCTTTTCATATTATCCTACAACTTTTAAATCAATTTTGTATAATCCCCAAACTGTTTGCAAGAATTAAGAAACTCAAGAAATTCTTTAAGTATATTAGTTGCCTCCCATGGGGCTCCGTGTATATGTCAATATTCGTAGCTTGATGAGACTTGAGTCTGGTTCTGGGGCTAAAGACAAATATGGGTGATATAAGTGGGGCCTGATTGCACCAGTCTTTATTGCCGTATCCTTCATGGAAAGTTATCGCAGGGTGATTCCACAGGTAATTTAGGATTAATTCACTTGTCAAATGTGGAGATGGCACCACTGAAGGTGTGTGGATTAGGATTCACCCACCACTTAGTGTGTGGATACAGCTTCCTCATATGAAGCAAAGCCACAATAATCTGAGAATTCAGTGTCATGGGACCCAACAGAGACACTCCATGCAGCTCTACCCTGTTTTAAGAACCTACCTTTCCCAATCAGTACCTAATTTTAGCTGTTTATATTCTTCAAGGCTGGACTTAATTTTGTATAATGAGTAAATGATCATATGATAAGAGTTTGAGTTTGGTTTCTGCCAACTCTACCTCTATGGTTGCTTGTAAAGATGTCTTCTCTCAGGTCACAGTTAGAAGGCTTCACATTGTTTATATGCATCTCGAACTGGGCTCATTCTTCTTTGTTACTTTATCCTGAGATGTGAGAAGAAACACACAAATATTGTTATATTCCCTAGCTTCTAGAAATGCTAAAACATTACACACACACACACACACACACACACTCAATAAATTCTTTGCTTCTCACAATCAGGAATGTGATTTAAAGATTTTTGAAAACTTTTAAGACTTTGAAGAAGTTTTAAAATGACATTTATTTTACATAGTCTTAAAGCACCTTACATCATGGATTTATTAGTTTTTTTCTATACTACCAGGAATATATTTAGCAATTTTAGATTTATGTTAAGTAGAGAGCCAGTTCCAGGCTGAATCAAAGATAGCAGAAAAATTAATCTTTACAACTTTATAATGTTTCTCTAGATCTACTCTTTGTACCACAATCTTTATTAGTCAAGGCTGAATAGAAGAACCTACATTAATATATGTTAATATATACATATGTAATATGAGGTGATTTGCTAGAAGAGCTAACAATATTTGGGGTTAGGTAATACATTGGTTGTAGAAAATAGCTCTAAATAATTTATTAGTATTTATATTTATTTAATTGGTTGGCAGCCATTATAAATGAATACACACAGACACCACATACCACATGGATTTTAACAAGCCTTGGCCTGAATTGAGCAATCTTGGCCCACCTGAGCTATCTCTTAATTCTATTTACACAAATATGACCCCATATATACATATGTCCCCTTGGACTGCTATTCTCCCTGATATGCTGATGTTCCAGGAATGATCTTCTTTAATCTACCCCATGGCATGTATCCTCCTTGCCTGCTCCTAGCTGGAATGCATTAATCCTCTGTGTAAAATGCAAACTTCCTGTTCTAATCTCAGGAAGTCCCACCTTTCTCTGTCTTTGCCCAATCTCAGGCCTGAGCATTTTATTTAACCAATCAGAGACAATGTAAGTAACAGATAGCAAGCAGGACCAATTAATTAACATTTAGAATGCTTAACACCACCTATCAATTAATATAATATAAATATTAGTAAACAATTTAATTAGCCATTTTTTTCTACAAATGGCAACGAACTTAGGGCTCGGCCTGAAACTGCAGTTTAATTAATTATTGTAGTTATTAGTAAGTATAAACTGTAAGATTAAGCCAGTGGAGCAGCAGCTGCTTGACAGAGGAGTGGGTGGCCTGGCCCGAGTGCCTTAACCGGTTGCCTGATTTATCCTGGGGAAAGAGCCCCGGGACCAAGGGTGGCCTACGCCACCTGTAACCTATACTCTGTTAATTAGTATAAGTTGTTATGTTAGGCCAGTAGAATAACCAACAGCTTGGCAGGAGCTTCACCTGGGCTCGAGGGGAGTCCAATGGCCAGGACTGCTTAGACTTAGGGCCTATACACTGCCACAGTCTTTTCCCCAATAATTAAATACACCAAGATCTTTTAATGTTTTAACACTTAGCCCTTAGCTGGGCAAACTCTCAATTAGCTACTCTAAGTTAACCCGGATCACCTAATCCCAAATCACCATGTGCCTGTGATTACCTTCCAGCATTCTCGAAAGACATCTGTCTCCTTCTGTGTCTCTCGATGGAAAGGGAAGATTCTCTGTGTGTGCTCAGGGTTCCTGTTCTAATCTCAGGAAGTCCCATCTTCCTATACTCTTTCTGCCCAGCTAATTGGCCATAAGCGACTTTCATTAACCAATCAAGAGAATGCCTCAGAAAGGGTGGTAACCAGACCTCAGCATTGAAATCAACCCATCAGAAGCAATGATATTAGACCTTCCACAGCAATTGGTGGCCATTTACTGGCTTTAGAGGCTAAGTATCTGGATATATATGCTTGAGTCAGGGGATTGGATGCATGAGCATCCCCAATCTGGTGCTGGAAGATCCTGGAAGATTCTTGCAGAGAGGGTAGTATTCTATCCACATTAGAAGGCAAGTTGTATTCTGCTGTCAGTGAGGGATCACAGCAGCAGAAGCAGCAGAAACAACAACAGCAACAACAACAGCATAGACATACTCTAAAAAGAAGTGAAGGCAGACAGAAAAGCAATATTGGTTTTTTCTTAGATCTCTTTGTATCTGGACTGCCCACTGGATTGCCCACCCAACCTGGGGGAAGATCTTCTGACTTAATTCTTCCGGGTAATGCCCTCAGAGATCCATATACAGGCCTTTCTAATACTTGATTCTAGAACAGAAGTTCTCAAAGGGTTGAATGACCCTTTCACATGGGTCACATATCAGATATCCTGGATATCAGATATTTACAACACCGTTCATAACAGTACCAAAATTAGATCTATGAAATAGTAAGGGGGTCACTACAACATGTGGGACTGTATTAAAGGGTGGCAGCAGTAGGAAGATTGAAAACCAATGTTTCATATCAAATCAAATTGTCCATCAAGCTTAACCATTGGTAGGTTTATCAAGTACTTCAGTGTCAACAATAGCATGGATGTGCTGGCATTGATTATTTGAAATCTCTTTGGAGAGATATGTCTGAGAGTTTCTAGGCAACCTATTTTGTGAGCCGAAAATAATTCATATCATGTCGGCTGGCCATTAACCACATCTCATTGTATTAATGGCATGACTAACCAGAGAAACAGATGTGACTACTTAAATATAAAAAGTATACTCATTTATTTTTAGCCAAAGAATTTTAATACACACAGCAGTGTTTTCTTCATTCTTAGTGAAAGAGATGACTTGTATACAGAGTAACTATAATTTTCCTAATGTTTGTGAATAGTTGATGAGTCATGGCCAAAACCCAATCACCTGCATATTTCTATTTTAAACACTTTGTAACTACTTATATTCATGGGCAGAAATATCTCTGGAATCCGGGATTAGAACTAACAAATGTACTACCATGTTTATTTTGGGGATTTAAAAATATAATATGGTTAGAAAGCAAAGAGCTGTTAAATAGCTAAAATAAAATAACAGCTTTGAAAAGACCTGTGTTCAAAATGAAACTTAAAAGCTGCAGAGAGATAGGATTAAAATTTCACAGGCCTATCTTGGACCTATTACAAAATTAAGACTGCCTGTGCCCTTGCTTGACAATAAACGATCAAATTTGCAACTAAGTGATAGAGATTCACTTTGGAGAAGAATTTCAGCTTAAAGATCTCAGCAAAATAAATACTTTCAGAATCTGATTTGAAGATCTTAAAGAACTTTTTGAGACTTTTGAAGGCTTTTTAAATGATAAAGAACAAGATCTACTGTGTGGACTATATCGGCTAATACTACTGTTTTCCTTCTTAGTATATAGATGTATATACTATAAGTATATAGACATATATTTCCAAGCGAGGTGTGGTAGCAGCATGTGCATGTGAACTTTCAATCTTCTGATATATTCTTCAATTTCTTTCTTCAATGTCTTAAAGTTTTTTAATATTTATTATATAATAAAATATTATATATATAATATATATATTAATCAAGCAAGTAAAAGACATATAATAAGTATATATTATGTAAGTATATATTATAAATTATATAATTATAAGCAAGTAAAAGACTTATATAATATAATATTATATAAGTGTATATTATAAATTATATAACATTTTACAACAATCTTTCTGATCCCAGGTATTCATAATCTTCCCCTCCGCACCATGTTCTTAGGCATTGGGGATGTGTGATATAGATGTGCCAGTTAGTGCTGAGAACTCCACAGTCACATCTCTGCACTTTGACAAGTTGTGAATCTCGGTATTAGCCTCTGTTCACTACAAAAAGAAACTTCTTTTAGGAAGACCTAGAATTGCCCTGATCTGTGAGTATAAGGATACGTATTTATAGGGCAGTTTGACGTTGTTATTTCAGTAAAATAATGGTAGTAGGAACTATGACTTACACAGTCACAGGTTCTGAAAGTTCTATAAAATAACATTAGCATGAGAATAAAGTCATCTTTGTGTGTTTTTTTCTTCCAGCCTTAATCTGTCCATTTAAACCTGCCACTGCCCTTCCCTGAAACTGAAATTGTTCATTGGTGAGCTGTAAGGGTTTCAAAACAATTTCACTGTTGCTCTGTCCACAAAGAATTAGAGGCAACTGAGAAAAGCTAGGAACAGGAGAGTGGCTTTTCCCAGAGAAGAGCACAACTGGTTGTACAGTGTCAAATGCTCAGCTCTGAAAAATCCACACAGGTAGCATTACAAAGACTGAACAGATTATATTTAGAAATATATATAATATATATTACATATGTTATATATACATATACAATTAGTGATAAAAGAGATTATGAATTTGAAGGATAGGGAGTGCATATGGGAGGGTTTCAAGGGAGTGAAGACAAGTGAAGAGAAATGCTGTAATTAAATTATAATCTCAAAAATAAAAAATAAAAACCACTGGACACAGGAACTGAGGCAAAGGCTGTGTAGGATTGCTATTTAGTGTATTGATCATTTACTTGTGTTGCTCAGCCTGTTTTCTTAGGTAACTTAGGACCACATGCCTAGGAGTAGCACTTCCCCCAGTGGACTTGGCCCTTCCACATCAATCATTAATCTAGAAAATGTTCAACAGACTTGCCTACAAGGAAATCTTATGGACGCATTTTATCAACTAAGATTCTCTCTTCTCAAATATGTCTAGATTTGTGTCAAGTTGCTAAAAACCAACCAGCACACATTTCTTGAATACATACATATTTGTTTCTATAGAGTAGGCATCACATAACTGCGTTCTATGATGATATGGGGCTACTTTGCCCCAGATTCCTTGATTTGGGTGTCATTTTTCCTAGGTGAGTGCTCATTCTTTTGTTTCCTATAATCTATTTTTGTGTGAAAGATAAATACCTGCTACATAAATTTAGATGCATTCCCAAGATTTTTGTTTGCCTTTAGTTATTTATAGTGTTTCTTTTATTTGCTATTTCTATTTTTGATTAATTGATGCCTGGTATCAGGGAAGATTCCTATAGACACTGCCAGAAGGACCGAAATAATCTCAACATCATGCAACAAAACTTTTCCCCCACTGAAGGGAATAGAGATGATTATAATGTAATTATTATCTCTCAGCAAGCTTTACCAGAGCACTGTTCACTGTGCTAACTTAGCTGTTCACTTGTACTGACACAGCGTTATTAAAACATGCAAATTTCATTCCCTTGTTTAGATCTGTTTAGAGACAAGATGGGTTTGGGACGATTTGTTTACATTCTATTTGGATTGACTAGGTAGGAATTTTGCATAGTATTATGGACTTAATCCCTATGAAAGCTGAGTGGATTGTATTATCAGTCACAGACTCTACCCTCCTCTAAAATGTGTAGAAATAGGTTGAGGTGAAGACTGCTGCTTATACCATGTAAAACCCACATTTTATGAACGCACACACCGTTATAAAACAACACATGCACCATCTTTCTGGAGGTGTCAGTCATTTTAATATGAACACGAGACAGAGATTAGAATGTTGTACTTCCAAGTACATATCAAAGGCAGAGAAGAAATGTATAAAAAATGGGGATCTAAAACGAATATAAATAACCAGGGCTTGTTAAAAGCTAACCAATGTATTTGGTTTTTTTTTTCATTCTTTTTTTTTAATAATTTATTTTTTATTTCTTCAAGTTACATCTCAATCACAATCCCCTCTCTACTCCCCCCCTCCAGTCCCACCCTTCCACCCTCCTCCCCCTCAGC
>CAJQZJ010001079.1:37196-56081 GCA_907164525.1 Lophiomys imhausi
GCCATCTTAGGGTTGCGGCTCACCACAGTTTTGTGGCTCGCCACAGTTGTTATATTTCAGTTTGGTATTTTGGAAAACACTATAATGATGCTGAAATATGTATTATATTAACTGAAAAAAAATTCTGGAAATTAGTTTTTAATAGAGTTTCTGTTTTAAATTATATTATGTATTCCCTCTCTTTCTCTGTAACTCTCCTGTCTCCAGAAATTATCTAATGATTGAACATTAGTGAGTAAATAATTTCTATACTTATTTTAAATGAACGCCACCTCATTTCCTTCTTTCTTTGTTTTCTACAGTCTCAAAATATCATTTGATATCACTTCCTTGGAGGAGCGTTAAACCTCTTAGGGGAAATAGTAGAATGAGAGATGATGTTACAATCACTGTGGAAAGGCTGATGCCCCTCTACATTATTTCATAGCATTCATTTTGAAGTAGCTCCAAATATTCTTTTACAAAATTTAAAAATATTTTAAGTTAATATACGTAATTATGGATCACATTGTGATAGCTAAAATGCATATAATATGTAATTATATTATCAGGATAATTAGCATATAGATGTCCTCAAATGTTTGTGATTTCTTTGTGTTGAAAGGCATTCAAACTCTTCTGTGCCAGGCTGTTTTGAAGTACTCAGTTAATTGTTGTAAAGCATAGTTATCTTACTGTATAGTCAAACATTCAAAGCTTTCCTCCAATCTAATTGCATCCTCTATATGTCAATTTCTCTTTCTGTATATCATCCTTTCTATATCCTTCTATAGCCCTGTTTCCCACAGCATCTAGTAACCATTCTTCCTACTCTATAGTTGTATGATATCATGTTTTGAAGTTTCACATATGAGTACCACTATCTGTCTTTCTGTCCCTTACTTATTTCAGTAAGCATTATGTCCTCTATGTTCAGCCATGTTACTGCAGATAGCAGGCCTTCAGCCTTCATTCATATTTAGAGCCAAATTATGTGCATTATGGTCTTCTAGTGATGGACACCTGAGTTGATCCTATATCTTTTCTCTTGTGACCAGTGATGCCACAAACATGGACATATTGACATCTCTGCAAATTCCACATGCTGAATTTGCTCATCAGTTTCAACATTTTCTGCAGGGATATGTAGGTCATGTGTGTATAAGATACAGTCATCTGTGAAGACAGATGGTTTAACTTTTCTCTTTCCCATTTTAATGCCCTTTATTTGTGTCTCTTTTAAAAAGCATTATGGCCAGGATTTTCAGTACTATGTTATACAAAAGTGGTGAAGGTAGTTATTCTTACATTAGGGTACATTTTAGAGGACACTCTGGACTTTGTCCAATTATATATGAACTGTGGTGTACAAAGACTTAATTTGTGGCTTAACATCTAACCTATCCTAGAGAATTTTCCATTTGCAGTTAAAAAAAAACATGTATATTTAGTAGGCAGAGGATGGAATTCTCTAGATATCTTGAAAGATACACTGCTTCATGGCGTGATATAAGCTCAGTGCTACTTTGTTGAATTTCTGCCCAGTTTTGAACATGGAATGTTAACATTCTTCCCTTATTCAGTTGCAGTACATTTCCCTGCATTGGATTCCAAAAGTAATTCCATTAATTTTTTTTTAGATTTTACTTGTTTTGGTGCTCTAGTGTTTCATTTGTATTCACATATGGAGATAATTGTTTGATCCTCTTGCTAAATTGATTACTTTACAATGGTATGACTTTTATGTGTGTGCATTTTGACAGGTTTCTTATAAAATCTGTTTCATCTGACCAAAATGTAACTATCATGACCTGCCAGTTGCTGCTGCTGCGGAACTGAAATACAATCACGAGCCAACAGAACCAGGGGACTGTAGGCCATGCTGCTCAAGAGTACTCTCCTGGGCTCCTCTGCAGGTCTCATTCCAAGATAGCTCAGGGTTCAAGAGAACAGAGAAGCAATGATAAACATGCAGAATACTTCTTACCACTATCACCAAATGTCTCCAGGGAATAGACGGTGTCGTGGCCAAATGGGGACTGTCTGCACAATGCCCATGAGTGTCTAAGCTGTTTTTGATTAAGAGAAACAGTGGATCTAAACAAGAAGTCTACCTTTAAAGTGGCATTAACATAAAAAATAATCTGTATTTCCCATTTTTAGTTTTGCACAAGTATAATTCCCTGTATAAGATATAAAGGCAGTGTCTTTAAATTACCAAAACTTAGATTATTTTTTAAGGCTGATTAGATATATTCTTCCAAAGACCTCTCCTAAAATTTTGTCTATACATCTCTATCCCATCTTTGCACTATATTATGGAGCCAATAAACTTTCATAATATATGAAAGTACAATTTAGCAACAGTGGAGAACTGATTACAGTGGAATCCAAAATAGAGACAGATGGTTGACAAATCTCTTGTATAGTGTGAAAATAAATGTTAGCTAACATCCCGAGGAATATGGTTGTGGGGGCGACAGCTAATCCTCCTGCCTCCTGAAGGAAGTTCTCAGCCTCTTGTGTAAATTTTTTTCTTTTTCCTTATCTTTTATTTCCCTAAGTGGTAGTGATACTTGCTGCCTATGAGGCATACTTTCCTCTTAGGGGATGGCATTGCATATCTTTTTGAATAATGCTTTGAGGAGATTCTTATAAGTGAATTATGACAAGTAATTGAATGAGGAACATCCATGTGACAGAATCCATTGGGTTTGTTCTCTTTGAGAGTTAGCTTCACCCGTGAAAGAAGGAGTATTTTAAATGGAATATGAAGGACAAGTAGTGTTTAAGAGTTAGACAAAGAAAAATATTTTTCCAAGAAAGAGCCTGGAGCATCAAGCATCTTAGATAGCTGCAAGAGACTTCAACTTAGTTTCTTGGTCATTCCTCTTTATTAGGGAACCAGGAAGTCTCAAATGAGATCTGATGTGAGGACATATGCAGGATGGATTTGTTGACTTAATAGATTGTTCAACGTAAAAAACTATCAAAGAGATAGAGAGGGTTATTTTCATTTTTCATAATGGCAGCTATTTTAAAAAGTGGGTAATGAAACTATAACATTCTGAGAAGCACAATCACAGAATTAAATAGCCTGGAAACATCCTTTAGTATTATCTGTACAGCATATAGCTCATTTTGCTGGGTTGATGAAAAAGACAATTGTACAATCTTTATCGATGGCCTGGCCTAGGCTCCCTCAATGGGGAAAATGTGAAAGATTTTGTGAACTACCCAAAGAACAGATTTTCTTTTAGACTTTCATTGATCAAAGGGTACAGGGAGCAGTTCATAAATAATATTAGTGCTTTTCAAACTTCTATAAAAATAAAATTGGAAAAGTCATAATTCCAGAGTTTTCTTCAACTCAGGTATGTATCAGCCTATGGGCTTATAAATATTTGAAACTCCAGACACTTTTTGAATGCTTTTTTTTTTTTTTTTGTCTACAGTGGCTTAATGCATTTAAATGTATCAAGCTTGGAACTGGAATTATCAGTAAGTTTTAGGTAATGTGATAACTTTTGCTCTAGGGTCATCATCTTGGTCCTTAAGTGTATCCAGTGTCTTTTTCAGATATGCATCCAATAGCCTCTGAGAGAAGGCCACAGGTCAACATAGTAACTGATCCTGGTTTATTCTTGACTTAGGAGACATAATTATTTACCTTGAAAGAAACTGTTATTCACTCAAATAGTAAATGAAGTGGTCTAATTCATTGGCAATAAGACATTAGAAAGATTTTATTAAAAAATGAGATCTAGACATTAGAACGATTTTATTAAAAAAATGAGATCTCAGCAATCTTAGAGTTAGAACTTTATACAAGGAAGGAACTAGATTGTCCAATAGAGATCCTTTCCTTCCAGCCATAGGGGATTCTCCCCCACTTCTCCTTCTTTTATATTTGCTTACTGTGGTTATTTGAATAAGAAATGAACACCATGGGCTCACATATTCGAATACTTGGTCACCAGGGAGTGGCACTATTAGCAGATGGAGCAGTGTTGAAGTAGGTGTGGCCTAGTTGTAGGAAGCATGTTACTGTTTGTGGGCTTTGAGGTTTCAAAAGCCCAAGTCAAGCCCAGTGGCTCTCTCTTTCTAATGCCTGCAGATCTGGTGTAGAACTCTCAGTTAAGTCTCCAGCACCATGTCTGTCTGGGCTGCCATGCTCGCTGCCAGGAAGCTTAAACCTCTGAATCTATAAGCAAGTCCCAGTTACATACTTTCTTTTATAAGAGTTGCCTTAGTCATATTGTCTCCCACCATTAGAACAATGACTAAGACATTTACTCATACACGTATGCAAAATAGTGTATTACCAATTGTAAGAGGACTACCTAAGACTATTTTATTTCTTGAGAGATGACTTCTATGTCTGCAGGCCACTAGAACTAACCTAATCAGGCCTATTTCAAGGATATTTCATTGAGAGCTTTTTCTTAGTACTGTTTTTCTAGAGCTTCAGATGGATCTGATCTGGTAATAAAATGAGAGTTGTGTTGTGGATACTAATTACAATACAGGGTCCACACCAGTGAGAAAAAGGGACCGGGAGAATTAGATGGAGCATGACAGATTTTTAGTGTAGTCTAGTTGAAGTTCTGACAGTATACAATGGCAGGTACTCCTTGTCACTCCTTAGGATCCACACATCCTGACTTTGACTTCCAGGGGTACATTGTTTTGTTTTGTTTTTGAAGTTGTTACTTTGTTTTAGTACAACAAGCTTTTTATTATGTTAAGATTTAAGTAAAAATTGGTAACATAAGTCAGAACAATAATAATAATAGATTTTTGCCTTCTGTTTGTTACTCTTTAGTCTGATTAAGTTGTAGGACAGATGGACACTCATGATCAATGTTTGGTGCCTGAACATCTTACGAAAACCTGATGAGTGTTTTGAGATACCATCGGGCTGTTTGACCATATGGTGAGTTATTCAGAAGCCTAACATTGTAGATATAAACAATTTACAAAAAAGAAAAAAAGAAAGAAAGAAAAAAGAAAAAAATAAGAGAGATTTCTTTAGTGTCTACCATGGTATTGGAGCCAGCTGTCATCTCTTGAATTTGACAGAAAAAGAAAGTCAGGCTATAATACAGGTTTATAGTTAAAAATAGGAAAAACATCCTTCCATAATGCACCCTTGTTGCTGTGAGCTCAAGCAAGCTGCCCAGCTAACAGACATGGGTCCCTTATGATTCTTTGGAGGAGGCATTCCAGCTTTCACTGAGTGGTCCCGATTTGAATGAGGAAGCAAACATAAGAAAGGGTGGTAATTTCTAAGTCCTGACCTCTATGGCCTGCGGCTGAGCTTGTATGATTGATTCTTGCTGCCAGACAGATTGGTCATTATCCGCTTTTTTTCTATTTATTTTCTCAGCACTTAGGAGGATAGATCCAGAAAGGTCTGTTTCACTGTGTATTCTGAGTTTCTATGCTATACTCTGTAGTCAGTTTCTGAAAAGAGAAAGAGTGAAATACTGGTTAAATTCAGAAAAGGAATTACACAAATTTATTTAGATAGCAATAATGTTGAATACTTCATAGGATGAGAATTTTAAACTTTTATTTGGGGGCTGGGGGAAGAGAAGCTGGAAAGGTCAGAAGTTCATGACTCCTCGGTTTAAAAATGCTGTTCTACAGTGAGTCTGGGAGGAGTCTGAATACCAGGCTGGAGGCTGAGAACATTTCAAAAGCTGAAATCAATAGAAGTCACTAGAATAAAGGAATGTGAGCATGGGGCCATTGTGCCCTCAGCACACTGCTGACTCCCTATGCCCATGATTAAGACTGTCCATCTGGGTTTCTGAAATGCTCTGTGTGATCAGGTGGGAACACAATGCTACTGCTGTGAGGAGTCTTTGCTAATGCTTGCCAGTTCTTTGTGCCTGAAAGAGCAGAGATCTGATCTCAAACTTTAGACGCGCACACATCCACAGCCTTTTGTTTCCGTTAGAGGAATGCACCCACACTCTCCATTTATACTACCCAACTCATGACCGTATATGCACACTGCCCATTACAGAGAAAGCAAAGGCAGGTATTGTATCTCTGGCTGCTGAGTTCTCTTTGACCTGTTTAATATTGTGTAACAGTACTTTTTAAATTATTAAACACTTATTTATTACTAACTATAGCTACTTATAACAAATACACTTACTTAACTACTATTCCTATAAATTCCTACAACCCCTATGAATGCCTACAACCCCTATACATTCCTACAACCCCTAAGACCTAACCACTAAACCTATTGATAACTATTCTTACTCGCCAGGAACACAGTCTCTGGGGTAGACTCTCTAATGCACTTAGCAGTCCTTTTTCTGGAATATCTCAGACACAGGTTTGTCAGGGTAAATTGGCTATGGCGGTTTCACCTTAAATAAGGCTTGAGGCTTTCTTCTCTCTGGGAGACCTCAGCGTCTGTAGGCCAACTTATTTCCTTTGTATCAGCAACTCTGCCGCTCTGCCTCAGTCTTTAAAGCTGGCCACAGTTTCATTCAGGCTGCTGTTCCAACAGGTCAAACCCCTCTAGGCAAGAGCTGAGCCACAGGGTTTAGTCCTTGGCCTTTTGCTGTCTTGCTGAGGCTTTATATGCTCACCAGCTTCCTTCTGCCTCAGGGAGATCTGACCATTGTTCAACCAGCACTTTCTTCAGCAGCACTCACTAGCTTCGGAGCTCTCTACTATTGGGGCCCTTAGCACACAGCTCACCTGGGCTCATCCACTTGTCCTTAAATAGGATCACTCCTTGTTCCACCTGCTTCAGCTTAATTTGGGCTCTACCCACTTAGCAGTTGAAAACAATGCTAGGTCATAAAGTCTTTCCTTGTTTCACCTGGCTTCAACCATGTTTTTCAGTCCAAAGAGACTCCCCTCGTTTCATGTGACTTCATCCATAAGCTGATAAGCTAATTGCTCACAGCCAAGTTGATTTTCATGCCCCAAATTAAGAGACTGTATCAGAAACCTAGATATTCACTAAATCTAACTTATATTAATTTATCAACCCCTACAGTATTGTGACCATTTCTAAACATGATTTTAAGATCTGTGGTTAACCCAGACTCAGAAGGACACATATGGCATCTATTCACTTATAGGAGGATTTTAGCTATATAGTAGAAGGTATGGATACAACTAACACAACAAAGGGAACTTGGACACAGACTTCTTATTTTTAATTTTTATTCTTTATCTATTTTTTATATATTAGTTATATTTTTTCTATTTTTTAGCCTTTTTTATCTATTGTATGCTTATTGGTTTGTTTGTTTAGTAGTTCTCTCTCCCGGGCAATGAGACACTTTTCACTGATGGTACTGCTTTGTAGATCCCCAATGAATGAAGAGGCTCTTGGCTCTCATACGACCTCTCAAATGATATGAGGGACTGTTCTATAAGGATACCCCACCCCAGAGAAATGGGATGGAAGGGTTAGGAAGTAAAGAAAAAAATGAAATGTGATGTTTCGGCCTTTTACTACTAATTGTCATAAATTGTTTAGGATAATTAAGAAATGCAAACTAATGGTTATGCAAGCCGGACATTCAGTTAGGTACTATGACAGCCTATTATAGTTACTTCCTAAGCTAATCAGAAATAAACCGGCAAGAGACAAGCAACAACTGCTTACCCTAATATAAGAGATAGATAGGGCCTCTTCAAAAACCTCAAGAGATCTGCAGAATATGGCATTCAAAGATGTTTTCGTAACTTTAGATTTTTTTATATCAAGACATATCAACTCCTGACAGCACCCCCTATTCTCCTCCAAGTAGAAGATGAGCATTGAAGAATCTCCAGTGGGAGATGATTGAATTAGTCACAAGCCTATCTCTTGGTAGGAAAAGCCCCATGCCCCAACTGTAGACAGAATGCTGTCCAAAAAGGACAAAACCTGGAAGCAGGTAAGTCAACAGCCTAGCTCTGCCAAGACAGGGTAGGTAAGTCCTTCATAAGCCCTGCTCTACAATCAATGTCTGTCAGAGAAACGGGGCCAAATGACTGAAGATCGATGCTGTAATGTATGGAGAGAAAATGGGAACTGTCCAGGCAGCCACAGGTATGTCATTTCTTAGTTTGGGAAGCTGCAGGTCCTGTACTTCCTATAAAATCAGATATATTTATCCCTCTCAGGTCTCTGAGGTGGTTGAAGAACAGATAGCTAGAGTCTCATAATTAAATTTTGAGTTGTTTAGGAGTCAAGAGAGTGTTATAGATCTAAGAAGATACTTTTAAAATTGTGTTGCAAGTTAGTATGAATGTTGAGTCAGATATAGACCTTTAAACTCATGGAGATGTTTAGATAGTAGAATGTTAAAGTCAAGTACCAAATACATATGGACTGGTCATTGGGAATGTATGTTAAGCCATATAACCCTCATAACTGTGGCCTAATTACCTCTGTTGTACTGTATTGTATTTGTTATTATAAGAGAAAGAGCCATTTGTTGGACTGAAAGGGGAAACTGTAGGGGGAAATAAGATATACCTTAAACTTAAAAGAAAAAAAAGGGAAGAGGATGGGCAGTTGAGGGTGGGAGGGTGGGACTGGATGGGGAATAGGGAGGGGACTGCAATTGAGATGTAACTTGAAGAAATAAAAAATAAAGGAAAAAAAAAGAAAAAAAAAGATCTGTGGTTACTTCCGGCACCTTGAATTAAAATTGATCTTTGCATCTAATTACTTGTAGGGTAAAGATCATGAATATCTCTTATAAAAGATTGTTTATAAGCAAACGTTGCAGAAAGTGATAAGCTAAAATCAGAATTTCTTCATACTGGTTTAAAAATAGAGTAAAGTCAATGGGAAGAAACTTTAAAAATTATTTATTTATTAAATAATGTACATGTGTGCACGTGTGTGTATGTGTGTGTGAGAGAGAGAGAGAGAATGAGAGAGATGTGTATGTATATCTATCTATACACCGTGCACATGTGGAGGACAAATGACAACTTTGTGGAATTGGTTTTCTCCTTCCATCTTTATGTGGATTCCGGTGATCTAGGCATGTGTAGCAAGTGCTTTCTCCTCCTAAGCCATCTGGCTAGACCCTAGGGAAAGAACCTGCTTTTCCTTAGGGCTATTGGTACAGTGACACTGAAACCCACTGAGGAAAAGAAAATTACCTCATGATCAGAAAAAAATGAAACCTTCCTCTGATTAAAGACATGCTATTGTTTCCCCCCTTTTTTAAAAAAAGAATTATTTATTTGTTTACATTCCAATTGCAACCCTCTTCCCTCCTCTCCTCCCAGTTTCTCCCTCCCACCCAGTCCCCCAGTTTCCCTCCTCCACCCGGTGCCAACCCTTTCTGGCACATCAAATCCAAATGTCAACAGAACTAAGTGCCTCCTCTTCCACTGAGGCAAGATAAGGCAGCTCTGCTAGGAAAATGAGCTCCAGAGGGAGGCAACAGATAAGTCTGAGATAGACCCCATTCTAATTGTTAGGGGAACCACTTGAAGACCAAGCAGCCCATCAGCTTCATATATGTAGTGGGTCTAGGACCAGTCCATCTAAGATTTTTGGTTGTTGGTTCGGTCTCTGTGAGATCTCTTGTGTTAGAGTTAATTGGCTATGCTGGATTTCTTGTGGTATCCTTAATCCCTCCAGCTTCCTTCAACCTTCCCCTATCTTTTCCTTAAGACTCACTGATTTTTACCTAAAGTTTGGTTGTGGATCTCTGTATCTGTTTCCATTTTCTGCTGGATAAAGCTTCTCGAATGGCAGTTATGTTGGGTTCCTGTCCAGATCCCTTTGTCCATCCACTTCCAATGTCTCTTTTGTCTCCCTACTTAGAAGGGTTCAAGTCTCATCCCTTGAGTCCTCCTTGTTACTTAGTTTCTTTGGGTCTGTGGATTGTAGCATGGTTAACCTGTACGTATTAACTAATATCTGCTTATGAGTGAGTACATTCCATGTGTGTTGTTTCCCTTTGTAAGATTTAATCTGGTTGGGTTAGTCAATCACCTCATAAAGGGGCCACCCCTCAGGAGGCTTATTCACATTAAGTCATGCCAAAGAGATGGGAGTGAGGGAGAGTTATAGAAAGGGAAGGCCAAAGTTGGCCCACTGAGAGGGCAGCTTCTGGATCTCAGAAGATAATTTGAGCAGAAATGACAGGAAGATATGGGGGTGAGGATCTAAACAGCAGAAAGGGAGAGAGGTGAGGACAGTGGGGACCCTTAAAATACTAACCCAGTTGTCATCTTCCATGTTTTAGGGCTCCTTCCACCCTGAAGAGATAAAACTGCTGCTTTTCCTTTTTCCTAGGCTTAATCTTCTGTCTTTCCAGGATGTTCCATTCTTCTGTGCCAGGGAACGATCTCATTCACCCCCTAAAAAACCCCAGCATCCCTTTAGGGCTCTGACCAGGATTTGAGAAGGTTGAGAATCACATATCTCACTGAAAATCACAGGGATGGTTTGTGTGGGTGAATTAAAGACTTTGTCAACCACTGAGACTGCCACCAATGATCTAGGGGAGAGGATTTTGTCTCTGTTGGTAGCTAAAGAGCTTTGGCTGTTAGTCTAGAACTCACATGATTACTACAGGGTTGAAGGAAAAATACTCCTTATCCACATGTCCCTTCTGGTAACCCTGGTTCCCCCATGACCCTATTGAGTAAGTGAAGCCTTTTACTAGGCTTGCAAAAGACACTAGACTCTGAGTTTCTGAGATGAAGGTTGAGTGGGGAAGAAAATGAAATGGCAAGAGTGCTGCTGGTTGTGGGGTTATAGGGGAGGCTCAGTAATAGAAAGCTCACCTAAACACATACAGAGGCCCAAGGTTCCATCCCAGCACTGCAAGCCAGTTCTTGGCTAAAAAAGAGAGGCATCTCAGATTCAGTATCATAATTTTTCAGCCTCCAGTAACTGCTAGAGTCAAGGAAGGATCATCTTGCTTAGAAGGAGTCTGGAGATGAGAGCTCTGCTGGGTCTTAATGCCTGTTCTTCATAGGTATCTCCAGGCCTGTTTTTCTTTATTCTTTCCTTCTTTGATGACTGCATGTGTTTCTATTCTATCATGCACTGAAAACCTCTTCTCTTGTTTTTTCCTTCCCAGCTGCTAGGATATAAACAGGCTGGGAAAAAGAGCATTCCATACTCTCTAGATTACTGGCAAATTATTCACACTGAGTTCTTACCATGCTTGCTTACAGATTACAGATTTGAGGGAAAGGGGCGAATGGAATGTATAGTCTAGAGAATGTTATGAAGGTGGATCTTACACAAGCAGTACAAAATTAGGAATTCATTAAGGTCACTGGCTATTGAGTGATAGAGGGCAAATATTCTGAACAGCACACTACTTTCCTTCTGTGGTCACTAGTGATGAAGGAGAAAGTGCAGGTATATACATGTATTGGTAAAATCTCCAAAGGATACTTTGGAGGGGGAGATAAAAAGACCTGCAAGATATTTATTTCTGAGTGAAATTTTATATATTATCATAGGGATCTGTGTTTTCTCAGCACTTAATGATTTTTGTCAAGAGTTCTCTATAAAGGAAGCACATTCAGGGAAATCCTCAGTAATAAAAGGGGGTACATTAGATATACAATAAATCGATTGCTGCTGCAGAATCAGAGAACAAAAAGTTGTTAAGCCCTGGTGCTCTGAAATCAGACTGTTGGGTTCTGAACACTTTGTCTTCTAGGTTCTGGCTTCTCATGGTTAAGAGGTATGTAGCCTCAGGGTCTGGCATCTTGAGTCTCCATGACATCCTTATTCACAGTTTCTCCTAAGTCTGGGTCCTTCATCCAATGCCCTGGACTAGTCTGGCCTTCCCTGCCTACACTGCAAAAGATCTTTAGGTTTTTACTATGACCCTCATTACCTATCCTTCAACCTACAGGTCCCTTCCATGCCACATCCAACATTTCCACCCAGAAAGGTCTTTCCTCACATTCTAGGTTTGAACCAGGAACATGTTATACCAGATCAGTACACTCTATCCACCTGGATTCATATCACCTGAAACATTTTACTTAAAACCTTTAGGCCCAACCTGCTCATTCTGATTAGATAGGACTTAGAACTACTAAAGGAAATCCACATGCCCAGATCATATCACAAATATACCAACAATATGGACAGTATCTTCTCTCTGAAGCCTACCATTCCTGTAGAAATGTTTGCCTATGACAATTACCTAGATGAGCCTCGGGACAGAGAATTTTTAAAAAATCATAAACTTTATCAAAGAATTCAAGAAGTTCAAAGAAGACACATAGAAATAGCTCAATGAAATTAAGGAGAAAGAACTTAAGGAGAATAAGCACCTGAACGATGAATGCCTAAGAAAACACAAGCATAGGCTGATAGAAATGGTGAAGACAATCCAGGGCATGAACATAGAATTCAATGAGGAGATAGGAACACTGAAGAGGACTCAAGCTGAAACAAAGATGGAACTGAAAAACCCAATAACTCAAGTAAAAAACTCAAAGGAAAGTCTTACTTGTAGAAAGAATCAAGTAGAAATAGAATATCAGGACTCCAGATAAAGTAGAAGATGTAGACCAAACAAGGATGAAATATGAAACATTAAACACACACATGCATGCAAAAGGAACATACAGGAAACATGGAATACCATGAAAAAAAACCTTTTGAAATATAAGTACAAATGAAGGAGAAAAATTTCAAGTTAAATGAGCAGACCAGATCTTCAACAAGACCATCAATGAAAACTTTCCCAAACTAAGGAAAGACATACCTATACAGATATAAGAAGCGCAATGAACATCAATAGACAAGGCCAGAAAAGAAAACCCCCATAGCATATCATCCTTAAAACACTAAGTAAACATAACAAACAAAGTGTATTGGAAGAGATATAAGAGGAAAAAAAGCACAAGCCACATATAAATCAAAATCCATAAGTGTAACAATGTGTTTCTTAATGGAAAATTTGAAAACTGGAAAAGGCTGGAATAATGCCTTTCAAATCCTAAAGACTATGATAGCCAGCCACGACTGCTCAGAACAATTATCTACCCTAATTGAAGTAGAAAGAAAGACTTCTCACAAAATAAACAGCCTTAAAAGCTTTCTACACAGCAACACAAACCTAATGAAAGTATAGGAAGCAATAGTTCAGGCTGAAGAAAGGAATGAGCATAGCATAAGTCTGGTCTCAATCTTACATGAAAACATTACCTTGGAGGTAACAGAACTAAAAGAACTTACATCAGTAGAATGTATCAAAACCACCGCCCTATCCATGTGACTGTGACTTTAAAGCATACATCTTGGAGATGCATGCCCAATGTGTAAAAGTGTACGCAGGTCATGTGATTAATAAGGTACAATTTTACAATGTCCATTGATGCATCTAACAATTCAAGTATTTTTATTATAACAGCTGTAAAAGAACACAAAAGGTGGGAGGTGTTAAAAATAATCTGGAAGTTCTTCTTTTAAAAGTGACTTAGTTATCACTTTTCTTGCCTCTGAGATAAATAATGTGAAGAAAGATTTGAACTGGATTCTGCCCATTTAGAGATCCTCCTTTGACCGTGGATTGACATAGTTTGATAAGAGGACCATTGTAATGATGACATTGCTACTTTGGAGTGGGTTTCAACTGCTAAAGGAGATATTTAGCTTGGCTAATTGGAGGTGATAGATGCCACATTCAATAGGAAGGAGAAAGGAAATTTGTCTAGTTAGGGCTTTGTGCTGTGTATGAACTGGCTTCAGTTGCTATAGCAATGAAATAGATTATAATGTCCACTGAGACTATTTAGAATAGTTTATGGAAGCAATAGAATGGACACCTTTACACAATAAGTAAATTAATTACAGCTCACTATACAACAATGGCATACTATATAGAGATAAAATAGAATAAAGTAGATTCACATAGAATGCTTTGGGAACTCTCAGAAATATTCTTTTTTTTTTTTTTTTTGGTTTTTCGAGACAGGGTTTCTCTGAATATCTCTGGCTGTCCTGGACTCGCTTTGTAGACCAGGCTGGCCTTGAACTCACAAAGATCCACCTGCCTCTGCCTCCCAAGTGCTGGGATTAAAGGCGTGCGCCACCACCGCCCAGCACAGAAATATTCTTTATAAATGAATATTTTACAATTGTGACTAGAATTAAAGAATATGACCCTACTGATAATATTTATGCAAAAATATATTTTTCTAGAAGGAACTATTAATTTTTATTAGCCACTAATATGAATAATGCTTTGGATTGGGTGAGTCATTATAGATAAAAGTATCCAAATACACTTCTTAGAAGTGACAGATTTCACAAAGCAGTGATATACACTCATGAAAATGTTAAGACATTGTGGATTTTGTATGACTATTAAACTTAATTTAGAAAAGAAATAGAAGATAATTACTCCACACCAAGTCTGCCAGAACTTTGAAAGAGAAAATTATGATGAAGGCTGAAAACTTCTTGCATAGATATAGGTCAGTGTGGGGAAGCGGCTGCACGTGAGACTCAGGCAGATCTGCTCACTGACCCCCTGATAGGCCAGCTTACCCTCAGAGAAACTGCACCTTCCAAGCTCTCTCTGAAGAACCAATTGGTTCTCAGAAGATGGAAAGACCCAAAGAGGAAAAAGAACTATGGAATTAAGCCAACCACGCCTATTCAGTGTTATCAAACTTGCTCACATGAGTCTCTCTCTCTCTCTTTCTCTCTCTCTCTCTCTTTCTCTCTTTCTCTCTTTCTCTCTCTCTCTCTCTCTGTGAGCTGAGAAAAAAAAGACAAGATGTCATTAGTGCTGTTCAAAGACAGCACCTCTTCATTTGACTAGGACTGAGAACAAGTGTCCCCTTTAACAGTTGCTTGGTGACTTTTTGTAACATTTAAGATTTTGAGTTTGGGTGGATCTTACTTTTACAATTAATGTAGCTGAATAATATCGCCTATTCTTACAATTGAAGCATTTTCTAGCCATTAACAATAACTAGAGCTGTCAGGAAATGGAAAAGCTTTCATTAAGATTCACTCTTTCTTTTCATTGCCACAGGCCAGAAACAGCCTCAGTCAGTGGTAATACAAGGCTCACTCCCACTCAGAATAGATTATGGAGAGAAAAGAAGCAGAAAATGGCAAGTATTGTTCCCATTAGGATGCTGCCAGAGACCCGAGGATCTTACACCTGAAGACAGGGGTAGACTAACATCTGACTTGCAAAGGATTTTCTGTGAAAGAGCAGATCATATATGAAAAAATGTGTAGGGTACAGTAGGTAGTAGGACAAATAAATGGTAAAGAAACTATTTTGAGCACAGCACTTATTCCTATCAGGAGTATAGTTGTATAATCAAATTAAAGGAATATACTTGCATGGCAATTGAACATATTTAACTTATATCTTATAATAACTTATTGTCTGTGGCTTGGGATTGTCTAGCATGAGTCTAGTGTCTTTTCCCCATGCTAAAAAAACTATTGTTCTATTACTAATCATATGCTTAAAATATTAATGAATTCTGCTTAGTTATGTGTTGAGTTGCAGGGGCTGTGTAGGTCCTCAACCCTTACTGAATATCTGCCATTGGCCAGAGACTGCTATAAACACTCTCAAATAAATAACAAGCAAGTAGAATCTAGACCCCCTAGGAGCAGATAACCTCTCAGAAGAGATAAGAGAGTTATAACAATGATATACTAAAATGTACCACTATTTATTATATATTGGGCTTCTATAATCAACTAATACTCCTTTGGGGGGAGGCACTTGATCTTCATTTTTGCTTTCCAGTGCCAAGCAAGGGGTTAATATGTGGAAGGTAGACAGTGTCTACTGAATAAAGTCTGATTGTGAAGAGAGACTCATGCTGGAAAAGCAGTTCAGAGATAGAGTACACAGGACAAGGGGAAAGAATCTAGGCTTCAGTTCACTTGTGGGAATTAATTAATTAAAATAATTTATTTTAAATAATTTATTTATTTTTGACAAGTAAAGATCTATATAAAATAAAATGCAGCCAAAACCACTTCTGCATTCAGGACCTGACCTCAGTTTACTGTTAATAGTTCTGAGATGACAGCAAAGGAATCATCATTAATTGGCAGACACAATTAAAAGGACAGAAAATATCAGCACCCAGCCTACTCCTAGCTTCTTAAAAGAGTATGAATGAAACATCCAAGCAGAGTCATGGCTTGAGATGATAGGAGGGTATACGTTTAAATTTAGATATCAACCAAATTATTTAACTAATTACCAAACCAAAAAAAGACTCAAATAGAAATAATTTGTCTAAATAAAAATAATATAGTTATAAGAAAAAGAACCATTTTTTGGACTGAAAGGGAGAGCTGTTAGGGGGAAAAAAGAAATACCTTAAACTAAAAAAAAAAAAAAAGAAGAAGGGAAGAGGATGGGGGGCTTGAGGGGGAGGAGGGTGGAAGGGTGAGACTGGAGGGGGGAGTAGGGAGGGGATTGTGATTGAGATGTAACTTGAAGAAATAAAAAATAAATTATTAAAAAAACAAAACAAAAAATAATAATCTTATTCAAATAAAAGTAAAACAGATTATTAGGTACAAATAATGATAGTAATCTGATGTAGATAATATCTTTTTGAGGAATGACTTTTAAATCTGGAATTTTGGGGCTAACCAGATGGCTAAGTGCTAAGAGTGCTTGCTGGTTTTTCAGAGGACATGGGCTCAATTCCCAGAACAAATATGGTGGCTCACAACTGCTTGTAACTCCTGCTTCAAGGATTCAATGATCAGCCCGGTGTGGTGGTGCATACTTTTAATCCAAGCACTTAGGAGACAGAGGCAGGCAGATCACTGTGAGTTCGAGGCCAGCCTGGTCTACAAAGTGAGTCCAGGACAGCCAGAGCTGTTACACAGAGAAACCCTGTCTCAACAAAACAAAACAAAAGGATTCAATGATCTCTCTGGTCTCCCTGGGACCCTCATGTATATGTATATGTGCACATACACACACAAATTAAATAAAATTAAAATCTTTAAAAATCAGAATACTAGAAAAACCAAAGTCTCAATCCTATCTGGAGAATATCTACCAACAATCATAAATTTAATGACTGTAAGCTTTCTGATTGACTTGGAATATAACTCTTTCTCTTCCTCTGTTCCGGAATAGACAATAGGAGGAAATATGATGAAGGCAATAGAGGATATGTCGCGTCCCCCTCGACCAGCAAGGATGACGCAACTCGCAAAAGCTCTTCTCCAGCAGTTTATTCAGGTCCCTTGAAAACAGTCTTCCGAATGCCCGGGCAGACACAACCCACAGGCTAAATACTATATGAACAGCCAATCAAGTAAAGCCACGTGGTGCTATCTTAGAGGCCCACGTATGTGGAAGCAAGCCAGATCAGCAGTCTTAACCAAATAAGGACTTGTTTACCACCGAGAGCGCTCACCATCGGGCTGGTGGAAGGCGGAAACCGGCGCCATCTTTAGGGCACGGCACATCGCAGCTCTCTACAGTTCCCCCTTTTTTATTTTTTCTAAAGCTGGTAGAAGTCCCTGGAAAGGCTTCGTAATCCCCCTATCTGGGGATATCACGGTGGGCCTGAGCCTGTAGGAGGGCGGTGCTCAAACTCTTACCCGTCTCTGGGTCAGCCTCCCCACTCGGGACTGCCCTGTCTTAGGTGGCCGAGACTTACCCGTCTACTCCGTCATTGACTTGCCAGACCCTAATATCCGTGGAACGAATACCTCAGTGGGCAGGGACTACACTCAGTAAAGATTTAAGGCTTCATGGCAGCGAGCCATGCCTGAGGGGACTGGCCCGCCTCAATGGCGACAAGGGCCTGTATAATCATGGCTGCATTACGCTTCTGTGTGGTTCTCATCTTATAGATGCACCATAGGCAAACCAGACAGGCTAGTATCATCAGTATCGCCAAAGAGCCTACGCCCGCCCACTCCTTCAGATGATCCATAGCCATCTGAATCCAGGAAGTCAAGCCAGTAGCCAGGCTCAGATCCACCCGAGTGGAATTGATGTGGACGATTGTCGCTCTCAGCTCTCTCATCAAATTTTCAAATTCAGCTGACCAATCCTGTAAGAGGAACTTTGACAATTGTCTAGACAAATTAGCAGCCTTTGTAAAATTTTGATACTGCACGGAAGTAACACACAAACCTTGCATTTTCCACTCACACCCCAATTGTGCTAATTGCCAAAGAGAATCAATCTGTTCTTGTATTAAATCTATGCGTTGATTAACTATCATAAGACCTCCTTTGAGATGAGAATTCATAGAGGTCTGAGTATCCAATGCCTGTGCTACAGTGGCTGAGATGTTATTTAGGGCATTGGCAGTCTGTATAGAACTAGACAAGGCAATAGCTGAGGTAGTAGCTCCCACAGCAGCAATAGTGATGGCAGTAACAATAGCGGCAGTGATGCCAAAATCTCTTTTAAACCTGAATAGCATCATGGTATTAGGAGCCTCTACAGGAACTGGTACATATCGAGGCATTCTAGTCACCACGGCCACAGGAAAGGCTGTGGCATTCCAGCATAGGGCATAAAAGCATGTGCCCGGAGTGCATACTAACTTTTCTTCACCCAAGGATGCACTCCCATTACTTACAATCCACAGAAAAGGAGGCCAGAGACATACTGGCGAAGCTGAAAAGGTCTTATTGCGGTAAGAATGAAACAAAGAATTCCAAGTACCAGAGCCACTACCGCTAGAAAGATCCAATTTGGTAGTGGACCCTAGGGAAAAACTACCTCTTTGATAAATTCCTCCCCCAAGCATAAGTATAGGTCCCAAATCCATATAGCTACCATTTGCTCCACACAAAAGCCATTAATCAAAAGGATTGGTGGCAGTCTGTTGAGGATCCCTAGTAGATATATCAAGCATCTGATCTTTGATATGTATGTAAAGGACATTGTAATGACCCCA
>CAJQZJ010001079.1:56481-138155 GCA_907164525.1 Lophiomys imhausi
GCTACAGTATAATTTTGATATGGCACAGAGGTCACACACAAACCAGTCATTTTCCACTCACAGCCAATCTGGGCCACCTGCCACAATACATCCAAGGCCGTGGTACATTGGCTGACAAATTATTCAAGGTAGCGGCAGTCTGCACTGAGTCATCCAGGCTTCCAACACCTTGTTCTTATGAGGGGTGATAGCTGCTTTACATTCCTTTGTACATTGTTCATACACAAGTTGTTTAATTAAGGGCATTGCCAAATCAGGGTCTCCAAATACCCTTCCAGCTGCTTCAACCATTATAGCCACAAAGTCTGAGAAAGGCTCCAGGGGATCCTGAATAACCTTGGTTAGATTGCCATTCACTTCCCCTTTGTTAGGCAATGATTTCCAAGCTCTGGTTGTGATTAAATTGATTTGCTCAAACACCTGAGCCGGATACCCAGTTTGTTGTTGAGCATATCGACCTTGCCCAAGAAGCATGTCCACATCCCAGGCTGGGTTTCCTGCTGCACGATTAGCAGCAGCTTGTTCATTAGCAAACTCAATCAAGAAAGCCTTCCAATCTAAATACTGCCCAGAGGTCAGGCAGGCACGTGCCAAGCTCATCCAGTCACTAGGAGTCATGCAATAATGACTAAGAGCTTCCACCTGAGCTACAGTGAAAGCAGCATTAATCCCATAAGTGTGGACAGACTCAGCGAGTGCTTTAATTACCTTAAAATCGAGAGGTTCATGATAACGATTTCCCCCTCCATCCTGAAAGACAGAGTAGTACAGCTCATGTCTCACTTCCCTCCAGACATTTGGACAGAATGACCACCCACTAGGACCACTCGGAGGGGAAGTCTCATTATATGAAGGCGGCGCCAGCACAGGCGGCCCCGGACCTGAGGGCTCTATCCGTGTGCAGTCAGAACTCTTCCTCAAAGATGACTTCTCCATTTTCTTTGTTAACATTTTAAGTACCTCTTTAGATTCTGAGCTATCCTCTTCCAAAGTATCTTTCCCAGATTTGACCGAGTGCTCCTCTTTTAACTGTTCTAATGCCTTTTGTCCTTTTTCCACTGCCTTGCGTTATCTCTGATCTCCTAAACAACTCCTCACCATCTTCCAAATCGGTCTTACTCCATGCTTCAGAGTACCTTGCTCCCAAGCAAAATCCAAGTCCCTGCCTAATTTGTCCCAGCAGGATACCGTAAGATTCCCGGACACCGCAAACCACGGAGCCACGGAGTCGCATTCATTCAAAAATCTCTCTAGGGTAGACTTCTTAAGTTTCAAATTCCTAGCTAAAAGTAGCTCCTGAAGAGCCAGAAAAATTGGATGTGACTGAGACAATCCCATGATTAAAAATTTACTTTCGGTTTGCAATTTCCCCGCGAAACTTTATCTTTTGTTCGCAATTTCCCGTGAAACTTTACCGTTTGTTCACTATCTCTGCGAAACTTTACCTTTTGTTCGCTATCTCCGCGAAACTTTACCTTGTGTTCGCTATTTCCGTGAAACTTTATTGTCCCAATTTATCCCAGGAACTTACCAGCGCACTGCCCCTGACTGCAGGAGTTCTGAGTCTTTTTTGGTTCCCCGTACGGGCCACCACTTGTCACGTCCCCCTCGACAAGCAAGGATGACGCAACTTGCAAAAGCTCTTCTCCAGCAGTTTATTCAGGTCCCTTGAAAACAGTCTTCCGAATGCCCGGGCAGACACAACCCACAGGCTAAATACTATATGAACAGCCAATCAAGTAAAGCCACGTGGTGCTATCTTAGAGGCCCACGTATGCAGAAGCAAGCCAGATCAGCGGTCTTAACCAAATATGGACTTGTTTACCACCGAGAGCGCTCACCGTAGGGCTGGTGGAAGGTGGAAACCGGCGCCATCTTTAGGGCGTGGCACATCGCAGCTCTCTACAAGGATATTTACTTATTTATTTTGACTTCGAGATTACATACTTGGTTGGAGCCTCTGTTGCTGCTTCTTGTGATTTGCTGCTATTCTCATAAGATGAGGTGGTGTGCTATCAGCATGGCACTATAGTACTGTCACTATTGACCCTTTGAGGTGAACATGAGTACTGAAAACTCTCAAGGTTGTGGAGTAGCTAAGGGTGGGTGGTTGATGATACATGAATATGCTAAAAAGGTAAAAGCAAAAGGATGATTCAATGCCAGGCAAGACACAGTGGTGTGGCACAAGATTTATCATGTTATTCAGAAAAATATGAAATTTAAATATGAGGAATTTTGTGGAAAACATAGTTTTGTGTGTAGTATATGTATGCAACTGTAAAGGTTTTGCTTTGCTTTGCTTTGTTATTGTTGTTGTTTTATCTCTTTCTCTTTTATTCCAGGTGGTGGTACTTCTATAAATACAATTCTTTTTAAGGAATATGGATTTTCTACAAATCTTATCACTACTTTATTAAACACAAGTCTGAGATATATCTGAGATAAAGTCCTTCTGGCCCTTGACCTTCTTTGGAGACAGTGGATACACGATAGCTATAAGCATTTCAGGATGGTTCATACTTGACTGGTCAGTGTTCTGAGATGCTGCCTTGTTTCCTTTCAAGTCACACGCATTTCTGAGTCCCACTTGATGGAGTGATGTTATGCATTCTAAATGTTAATTAATTGGTCCTCCTTGCTGTCTGATACTTTGTTTTCTAATCATTGCCTCTGATGGGTTGAATAAATACTGAGACCTGGGATTGGGCAAAGACAGAGGTAGGTGGGACTAAGGTGGGGGCTTCTGAAGCAGAGAGGTTCATGGTAGAAGGAGCCTCCAAGACAAGCATTGAAACAAAGAGCAGGAAGGAGGACACACATCACAAGTTAGAGAAAAAAATGCCATTCCATGTGGCTTGGAACATCAGCATAGTGTGGGGAATAGCAGCCCAGAGGATGTATGTATATATGGGGAATAGATTAAGAGCTAGCTTAGAAGGGCCAAGATTGTTCAATTCAGGCCAATGCTTGTTAAAATCCATAAGGTCTCTGTGTGCTCATTTATAATGGTGGATTAAGTATTAACACTGTCGACCAATTAAACATAACCTAAATACAGATTAATAATTTAATTAATTACTTCTACACCCACTCTTAGCTTTATCTTTAGGTTAAATATTCCCGACTATATCCTTCATTTGATCTTGAGGTCATTCCCTGCATCTAGTAGCAATTGCAAACTGAAGAGATGCAATCCTCAAATTGTACAATCCTGGCTCCTATTTGTTCAAGAAGCCTTCTTTAGCTTATCTTTCTGTCCTTATGTTTGTTATTAAGTGACAAAACAAGCAAACACACACACACACACACACACACACACACACACACACACACACACAGAGCCAGGATACTGTCTTATACTGTCAGGGTTAGGGTTTCTATTGCTGCAACAAAACATCATGACCAAAAGCAAGTTGAGGAGGAAAGAGTTTATTTGGCTCACATTTCCAGATAATAATCATTCATTGGAGGAAGTCAGGACAGGAACTCAAACACGGCTGGAACCTGGAGGCAGGAGCTGATGCAGAGGCCATGGAGGGGTGCTGCTTACTGCTGTTCTACCCATGACTTGCTCCCCATGACTTAGTTTACTTTCTTATAGAACCTAGGACCACCAGCCCAGGGATGGCGCCATTCACAATGGGTTGGGCCCTGTCCCATGGATCACTGAGAAAATGCCCCACAGTTGGCTCTCATGCAGACATTTTCCCAACTCTCTGGGACTCTCTGACGACTCTAGCTTGTGTCACGTTGACACACAAAGCCAGCTTAGAGGAATTTTAATTCAGAACATGACTGCTTTGACAAGAGATCACATCCAAAGACTTTCTGGGTCTGTGTGATCCAGCTGGAATACAGATACTCCTTTAATTCCAGGAGACAGAGGCAAGCAGATCTGAGTTCAGGGCTAGCCTGACATAGAGCAAGTTTCAGGTAAAGAAAAGCTTAGGTCCAGGTATGATGGTACATGCTTTTAAGCCCAACTCTCATGAGAAAAGAGAGGAAAGAAAAGCTACTTAAGGAAAGCAGTACAGAGCGAGTGAGCAAGTGAGAGAGACAGAGACAGATAGAGACACACACAGAAAGAGACAGACAGAGAGAGAGAGACACTAGTAATTTTTATCAGGAGAGTTTTATACAGACAGATTCAAAGACAGAAATCCTGGAGGAACTTAGATACATGAATCTGGCTCAGACTTTTCATAAGATGATGTGTATTATTAGTCTGAGAAATAGACACCTACAGGCTCAACAAAGTTGAGGATCTGTGTTGAGGAAATGCACACCTAGGAGGCTTCAGCTTCTCCCTGGTTGAGGGCTTAGCTTCCTGCAGATGGTACTCAGCACGTGTTCCAGCACGTTTTAAAGACTTCCTTTAAAACAGTCCATGAGTAAGAAATGGCAGCTCCACATGCTTGTCCTATCCTGTCCTTACAAGCACACATTATCACTCCAGCTGAGTTTTCTTCCTTACAAGGGAGTCACTGAGTGATTCTGTTCCAGGAAAGAGAAACTGAGCTCTGCCCTTAGAAAGAAAATTTTGGGCATATTTCAAAATGGTGACATACATGTACATACCTCTATAACTATCTATGTCTGTCCATTTGTAATCTCTCATCTGTGGATTTGTTATCTTAAAGTCATGAATCCATGTTGCCTATTCAAATTCCAATCTAACAGCACAAGATTCAGCCTCGCTTTCTGTCTCTTCTTTGGAAATTCCATTTCTGACAGTTACATTTTTTAATAATATCTGCACACACTTTCTCTTATTATTCTAACAAAGATTTGGACTCTTTCTCTTTAGCATTTTTAAATTAAATTTTCATTATCGAGTTCATGTACATATGTATCATCTATGCATTTGGGGGTCAGAGAGCAACCTTCAGGAGCTGACTCTCTTCTTCCACTACTGAATGCAGGCTGTTGAACTTGGTTGTCAGTCAGGCCTGCAAGGCAAGCTATTTTTTAGCTCTGATCTGTCTCACTAGTCCTCTCCTGAAGTTTGAAGAACTCTTTACACTTTGGGAATATTAGTCATTTGTCTACAATATATTTGGCAAGTTTTGTTCTCAGTTTCACAGTTGCCTTTTGGTTTTGCTACAAAACATGAGTCTGGCAATGCAATTTTAGGAGGAATTTATACTTGGCTTCTACAGCTATTTTCTCAGTGTCTCTAAGTCATCTGTGATTATTCCAGAGGTATGCCCCATGAACTGATTCACCAGTATTTCAAGCTAAGATGCTATGGCTGTATGTTTGTATACACAGATTTGGAGTTTATTCCTGTGTGTGATACAGAATGTGGAAATCTAACTTTATCTTTTTTTTTAAGTGACTTAGTTTACCTGATGTCATTTATCAAGTACTCTCTTTTATTCCAGTGATTTGAAGGAAAGGCATTTTAATCTCAGGTGAAGGAGATGTCAGAGTGTTTGAGGACGTTTGAAATGAAACCATTGGGGAGGATTCTCAACATTACAAAAGTTACTATTCCTTGTGTGTTTACTCTGTGCCAGGTAGAGCATTGTCTACCTTACCTCACTGGATCTTTATACCAAGTGCGGTTGTCAGATCAATGCAAAGGTGAGTAGAACAAGGCACAGTATGCTTAGTGCCTTTCTCTAGGGTGGTGAGTCAGCTTTCGTAAAGCCAGAATCTAATATTGTTGGTTTACATTCTGATACTGTATAGGACACTGCTCACTCAACTGCTCAGAAGCACTGTGAAGCCATGGGAACAATTAGCATTTGTGAGATGTTGTCATGGCAAAAATTTTTATATCTTACAAAAATGCAGGTTCTCACCCCATAGTTTTGTTTAAAGGTCTGAAATTCTGTGTTTCTGATTTACTACATGCTATTGTTGCACTGCTGATCACATCATTGATAGGATAGTTGTCCAGGAGGACGAGGGCAGTTAATGACACCAGGAGAGGCAAAGTGACACCCAGGGAAACTAGACCAAAGAAGGGCTATTAAGATTCAGAAAAGAATTTTTAAGAGTGGTATACCTCAAAACTTGAGTAGATTGTTTTTATCTCAGGAGATGGTGTTGGAAGAATAGAAGTATATGGGATTGGCTGAAAGGGTACTTTTTGGTTTTTTTATTTTTTTTCAAGTAATTTAGCATTGTTGCTTCTTGGAACCAGACAATCACAATGCATATGAGTGTGTGCAACCATTAGGAATCAGGAGGTGAGGCTAGGAAAGAAACTTAGGATACAAGATCTGCAAAGACAACAGTGCCGGAGGAGCCAGATGGCACAAAGAGAGCTGCTGAAATTGTCCCAGTCCAGGGATCTTAAGACCTGGGAGCTGTCAGGACTGCACCATAAATATTAGCAGAGAGGAGTAAAGGATGTAAGTTCAATAAAGACAAGGATGGATCCTTAAGGTAAAGATGTCAGTCAGTTTCTAGACGGGCAGAAGAGCCTGAGAACAGAGAACCTGTAGTTAAAGCTTCTTTCATGTCTTTTGCACGTGTTTCAAAAGTCAAATTTCTCCTTTTTAAAAATTTGTCTTTTTGTTTTCTGAAGAGTAAAAGAATATAGGAATGAGAGAGGTGGAGAGGATCTTGGACAAGATGATGGAGGGGAAACTGTGATCAAAATATACTGTATGAGAATAGTTTATCTTCAACTTAAAAAGATGCTGAATTACAGAAGAAAAAATGAAAATAAATAAATTATGACAAACAAGGACAGTAAAAGCTTTTTGTTATTGTTTGTTTTTGAAACATTAGCTCATTCTTTTTGAGTTTTTGTTGTTTGTTTGCTTTTTAACATTAGTTCAGTCTTTTAAGGGTGTGGTTTCCTAGTCTTCAGATTGGCCACATCAGTGCAGCTCATTGGTAGCAAATTCCTCTCCCAAGTGTCAGATCTTGCTTTCAAGGCTCTTGGACTTGGATAATATGCTAGGAGATAACGCTATTTCTCCATGCTAAGGTATTTTCTTCACAAATATCTACAAGTAATCTTTATTCCATGCTACTTTCTAAGTCAATTTGCTATACTAATATAGTGTAGTAAATACTTCCTTTTGGATATCCATTTTTTGATGGGTATCTATTATATATGTAATACCTATGTTTTTTTTTGCTTTCTCCAAAATCATTCCCTCTCTAAGCCAACATTTACTTATTTTCCCACCCCTTCATAAATCGGTTTTTATGACTACAAAGGGTGCTTGCAAAATACATAGAGAAAAAAGTCCTTGTTCAGTCACACAGTTATCTATCAATCATCCATAGTGATTGAAAAGTGAAATCAATTTAGTGGAGTTTCAAGTACATCTACTTTTTGAGCGAACTCATTGATTCTGCCTTAATTTTCTTCTTATTCCATTTGCAGACACACTCAGGAAAAGCTACCAGGCAGCAAGCAAAAAGGAAAAGGCATCAAAGTAGTAGGGGAGGGGTTACAGGGTATCCAAAGCTTTGAGGACTGAAAGGAGTCTCCCTGCTCATACTGCAAGGGTGTGGAGCTCTTGTTTTGTAGATATGCAAATGTGCTGAAGGAACTGTTTGGTTCGATTACTTTGTTCCATTTTTAGTCTGTAACTGAACATGTGCTCACTTTATACACATACATATTTTATTTTTCTACCAGCTTTTAGGCATTTTCTTCTTTCCGAAGACTTCCCCTAATTTCCTTCTTTTTATTAAACTGATTATGACAGGGGTGTGCAATTCGCCTCAGTCCTGTCACATCTATTTACTTCCCAGAAAAAGATGAACTATTAGAATCTGCCTGCTGTGATTAAGTGTTGGAAAGAGATGTTTCTCTTTTTCTACAGATTTCCTGGGTACAACATGCTCATGTTTATGTTGGAAGTCTATTTTTGGATAGTAGCACGCCATAGAAACTCCTATTGAATGAGATGGAACTAGGCTATAGGAACTATGACCATGGTCTTGTTATTAATAAATACTAGCCAGCAAGATGACCTTGGTTATACATGTCTGTTTACTTTACAGCACTGAGAACTATTTGATGTCTATAAACATTTGGTAACTGGAAATTTAAAGGCAAAGCAGTGGTTAGTGAAAATTCCTTCCCTCCAGCATAAACATCACTTTCTTGTTTCCTCTGACATTTGAGCCCATGGAGTAACGAGTATCATTTGGCTCTGTGACTTGTAATAATTTATAAGTCATAGTCTTCCTCTTCTTTACCCTACAGCTGTCATACTGGTATAAAAGTCTATGTTTTCCCCACTCCAGTTCTGGCCTCTAACTCTATGAAAGTCCCATATTAGGCTCCTGTAGTTCATTATCATAAAAATTCTGGGATCACTTGGGAAGCACTGACTTACAGGACAAAACTTTCTGAGGCCTCTGAGTTGTGAGTGTGGTATCATCAGTCTTGGTATTTGAACCAAATTTAGTGATGGAGGTGCAGCTTTTGTCTTTGGTGTATTCACAAAAACAAGAATAGAAACCCCACTGTCCACAGGTGCTCTCCACTTCACTCACCGTTTGTGTGTATGAATTCATTCACTCTACTGATACTTAACACTGTAAAATTTTTAGTTTGCAGCACTAGGAAGCAATATGATTCCATGTAAATCAGACCTAAATCTGTGCCCAAGTGGGTTCTCAACAGTATGACAAGCATGCATAAGACCCACACTCATGAGGGTGAGCTTCCCTCTTGTGTGTTACTTAAATTCCATAGTAAACTAAAAAATTGGGGGAAAGAGAAGAGTGAGCACTGGTTCATTTAAAAATCATCTAGGCAGCCAATCAAACACCAGAACTAAAAAGTATAGCACTTGGGATGGAAGGATAACGTGGGAAGACAGAGCACCACTTGTCTCCATCTTTTCTGACTTCACCCTGGAAGACAACTCTCAGCTAGCAGGGCCCTGGGCCGCTTCTTTTTTTTAAAATTTATTTATTTATTACTCCAGGTTACATGTCCATCATAATGTACTCTTTCAGCCCCTCCCAGTCCCGCCCTCCCACCCTCTATCCCTTATCCCTTCCATCCCACTCCTCTGGAGTGGAGTGTCCCTACATAACAGTCCCTCACCCCAGTTCAGCAGTCATATGAGGCCAAGAGCCTCCTCATACACTGGAGGCCTACAAGGCAGCACCACTAGGACAAAGTGTCTCACTGACAGGAAACAAAGTCTATGTCCATGTTCCCTTTGGTGCATTGGCTGTAGTATAGTTATCCTGTACTATATGGCTAAAATCTGACTATAAGTGAATAGATGCCATGTGCATCTTTCTGGGTCTGGGTTAGCTCACTCAGGATGAGCTTCTCTAATTCCATCCATTTGGCTGCAAATTGTATGATTTCATTGTTTCTGATAGCTGAGTAGTATTCCATTGTGTAGATGTACCACAGTTTTTTGATCCATTCGTCAGTTGAGGGACATCTGGGTTGTTTCCAGTTTCTAGCTATTACAAATAAGGTTGCTATGAACATAGATTGTAGAGAGCTGCGATGTGCCGCGCCTTAAAGATGGCGCCGGTTTCCGCCTTCCACCAGCCCGACGGTGAGCGCTCTCGATGATAAACAAGTCCATATTTGGCAAAGACCGCTGATCTGGCTTGCTTCCGCATACTTGGGCCTCTAAGATAGCACCACGTGGCTTTACTTGATTGGCTGTTCATATAGTATTTAGCCTGTGGGTTGGGTCTGCCCGGGCATTCAGAAGACTGTTTTCAAGGGACCTGAATAAACTGCTGGAGAAGAGCTTTTGCGAGTTGCGTCATCCTTGCTGGTCGAGGGGGATGCGACAATAGATGAGGAAACTTCCTTGTGATTTGGTGAGGAATGATTTGGATGTATACCCAGAAGTGGTATGGCTGGGTCCAGGGGCAGAGATATTCCAACTTTTCTGTGATATCTCCAGACTTCCCTCCATAGTGGTTGCACAAGCCTGCACTCCCACCAGTAATGGAGGAGAGTTCCCCTTTCTCCACACCCTAGCCAGCCTGTGCTGTCATATGAGCTTTTGATCTTAGCCATTCTGACAGGTGTGAAATGGAATTTCAGAGTTGTCTTGAGTTGCATTTCTCTGATGATTAAGAATGCTGAGAATTTCTTTAAGTGTCTCTCAGCCATTAGGGATTCCTCCTTTGTGAATTCTCTGTTTAGCTCTGTTCCCCATTTTTTGATTGGATTATTTGGTTTCTTGGCATTTAATTTCTTGAGTTCTTTGTAAATTATGAATATTAGCCCTCTGTCAGATGCGGGGTTGGTGAAGATTTTTTTCCTAATCTGTAGGCTGCCATTTTGTTCGAATGACAATGTCTTTTGCTTTACAGAAGCTTTTCAGTTTCATGAGGTCCCATTTATTGATTGTTGGTCTTAGGTTCTGAGCTGTTGGTGTTCTGTTCAGGAAGTTGTCACCTGTGCCAATGAGTTTGAGGCTTTTCCTCACTTCCTCTTCTAGTAGATTTAGTGTGTCTGGCCTTATGTTAAAGTCTTTGATCCACTTGGACTTAAGTTTTGTACAAGGTGATAAGTATGGGTCTAATTTCATTCTTTTATACATGTGGACATCCAGTTAGGCCACCACCATTTGTTGAAGATGCTGTCCTTTTTCCATTGTACAGTTTTGGCTTCTTTGTCAAAAATTAAGTGACCATAGGTGTGTGGGTTTATTAGAGAAACTTGAAGCATTTCCTCTAAACTCAGGGACAAGACAAAGATGTCCACTTTTGCCATATCTCTTCAATATAGTACTTGAAGTTCTTGCTAGAGGAATAATACAGCTAAAGGAGATCAAGGGGATACAAATTGGAAACAAAGAAGTCAAATTATCCCTATTTGTAGACGATATGATAGTATACATAAGCAACCCCAGAAATTCCACCAGAGAACCCGTACAGCTGGTAAACACCTTCAGCAAGGTGGCTGGATACAAAATTAGTTCAAACAAAATCAGAAGCCCTTTTTTATACAACAAATAAATGGGCTGAGAAAGAAATCAGGGAAACAACACCTTTCACAACAGCCACAAACAATATAACATACCTGAGGGTAACTCTAACCAAGCAACTGAAAGACTTGTATGACAAGAACTTCAAGTCCTTGAAGAAAGAAATTGAAGAGGCCATCCGAAGATGGAAAGATCTCCCATGCTCATGGATAAGTAGGATCAACATAATAAAAATGGCCATCAATTCAGTTCCTATCAAAATACCAACACAATTCTTTATAGACCTGGAAAAAGCAATTCTCAATTTCATATGGAACAACAAAAAAACCCAGAATAGCTAAATCAATCCTGTACAATTAAAAAAAGAACATCTGGAGGTATCATCATCCCAGATTTCAAGCTTTAATGCAGAGCAATAGTAATAAAAACAGCATGGTACTAGTATAGAAACAGACAAGTGGATCAATGGAATCGAACTGAGCCACTTCTTCCTGCATTGTCTTCTGTGTGTCCATATGGCACAGCTATCTTTTAAAGTGCAAATAAGATGTCCAGGCTGCTTTATCCTTTGATAATTTCTACCTCCTCATCCTCTCACACACTCTGACCTTTAGTGGTTAAAATTTCTGAATTATTAGAAGTCTAGAACTCTGAATAGGCTGTTCCAAATGCAGCATCTTTAAGTCTTTCATAACTTTTTTCTGTATCTTATATATAAGGTTCCTTTCTGAGATTTGCCTCTTCTGAACTCCCTCACTTAACTTCAAGCTCATGTGTTTCTAAGAGTTTATCATTCTTCCTCATTCTCAATTTCTACTATGATTTATAATTAGATACCCAACCCCCCACTTTCTTGTAATATATATTTAGACATGCATACAATGTCTTTTGATCATATCCACCCCTTATTCTTCCCTTCCAACTCCTTCCAGATTGCTCCACATCTCCCAACATCATATCCTTTTTGTGTTGGTTCCAGTGAATCCAAATAATGATGCCCATATGGGTGTGGGACCATACACTGGAACATGGGAATAAAAATATGTTGTTAACTGTAGTGTGCTACCCAGGCAGAGTACAGGGCCTGCTCTCCTGAGTGCCTGTGAGGGGCAGGGACAGTTCTCCTGTTCTTGTGATCCCATCAGAGCCAGATCTCCTATCCACCACTGGTGGTGAGGGCAAAAGGGAGGGGAGAGGATCTCTCTCTCTCACCAACATCACCACAAAGCAGACAAAAGGGAGGGTTGGCTGTCCCACACTCACTCCCTCAGGGCTGGTTTACCCACAATCCCCACATCAGGGCCCAGTTTTAGTGTGCTGCCCAGGAAAGGTGCAGGGCCTGCTCTCCAGAGTGCTCCAGCATGTGAGGGACAGGGACAGCTCTCCTGCTCTTGTGACTCTATTTGGGCCAGATCTCCTGTCTGCCACTGGTGGTAAGGGCCCAAAGGGAGGGGATCTCTCCCTTGCCATCACCACCACAAAGCAGACAAAAAGTAGGGCTGACTCTCCCACACTCACACCCAAGGTGCTAGCTCACCCATATCCAGGGCCAGGCAGGGCTCCCTTAATCTCTGGTTTTCTTCCTATCCTGGGAGCCATCTTGTGCTTGCTTAGTGCTAGACTGGTGGTTGACACAGGCTAGCTCCCCTTCTGGGCCCCATGGCACCAAAGTGGTGTTGGTATCTGGCTTGCTTTTTATTTCCCCCTGGCAATGTTAGGGTACTATTCATAAAGATGTTCATAGGTCAGAATCCTGTACTCTCTCATTCTCATCACAGGTAGCAGGCAGGAGAATTGGTCCTGATGGAGTCATGAAAGGAGGAGAGATGATCCAACCCCTTACCTGCTACAGCACTTGGGAGAGCAGGCCCTGCAACTAAGGATTTCAGGCCCAGAACCAGGGCTTTGAGTTGGCCCACCCTATGGATGAACTGCTGGAATGCATGAAGAGATCAGTTTCACAGCTCCCAAACTACAGGATCTCCATGACACAGGACAATAACAGCATATCAGAAAGGAATCCCAATGAGGTTCCAGTACTGACAAAGTAGCAGAAGTCAGAGACCTCATACCAGACCAAGGGGTCATCATAATGAACATTTGCAAGAAAAAGCTGTGGACAAAAGGGAATATTGTGGGACACACTAAGACACAGTACAGCTTCCACAATGAGTTTTTTTTTTTTAATGTGGGGGAGGTTGCAAGGGTGAAGAGTGGGTCTGAGAGGAGATGGGAGAGGAGAGGGAACAGGGTGCATAATGTGAAATTCACAAAATGAAAAAACAACAAAAAGAAAAAAATGTTTTTAGAGGATAATTTGAAATTATGCTCATTTAACAAAATAATAGTAGTAGGTTAACTTCTAGGGCTATGAGTTATATAGTACTAGGCATAAGTTTCCTACTGTGAAACGGGCTTTAGACCCAACCAAAAAGTAGTAAGTTACCCTCATTATATTCTTGACACTATTGGATCCATGCTCATATCTTTCCAGGCTAGATATTATTGTAGCTTGGAGACTTCGCAGCTGGGCCAGACTGTTGATAATATTTCTCTCCAAGAAGCCGTCATAAGTACCTTCTACTACTGTGAAAGGTAGTTAAGAAGGAAGAAACTTCCATATTAGTACCAGATTGATTTATTCATGTCCTGTGACCCAGGTGTGTGTATCTTCAACAATAGGGTAGTACTATCAAGTTGTCTTGGGAAACTAAGAGCAATGGTAATAACCTTTATTGTTTTAATAGTCTATGGGATCTCCTCTGGTCAACAACTTGAGGGGAGGTATGATGGCTATTTTTGGTTCTCAACTTGACTACATATGGAATTAACTAAAAGCTAAATGGCTGGTCACACCTATGAGGGACTTTTTCTTAATTAAATCATTTGAAGTGGGAATACCCACTCCTAGTCTGGATCTTTTGAGGTGGGAAGATCGATATTTAATGTGGGCCATACCTTCTTCTGCCAGCCTATATAAAGGACATGGAAGTAGGAAGCTCTCTCTGCCTGCTTGCTCTTGCCCTCACAAGTAAGCACATTCCTTTATTGTCATTAAATTCTACTTCTTCTCCAGGTATCATATACTTGGCACTGGGTTTTATATTTAGCAACTTTCAGTTTGTGGGAGGAATATTATTCCCCAAGTAAAATAACTACATTTAAATGTGTGTTAAATGGTAAGTTTCCATATGGCATTTTCAAATATCTTTAGACAAACACCACCATATGTTGTCTCTAATATGTGAATTTTGGCAGAAAATATTTAGATTTTGCTGCTATTATTGTTTATTTTGTCACCCTTCAGATCCAAGGCAGCACATCTTGACAAGAGAAACACAGACTGTCTTTGCTTAATTTCCAAGCATGTTCATATAAGAAGCAGCTTTGAGAGATAATGTTTGCAGTCATTCTTACTACTCAGTAAAATATATGTAATTATGTTTGCTGCCCACATGAACATTCAAGTCCCCTAATTTCAGGATTCTTCTGGAGTATGAATGTAGACAAATGCATCCCATAAACTCACAACTTAACAGTCTAATTGAATTTTATTTGTCAGATAATTGATAAAACTAAAACTGAAAGAAAAGTTTTATGTCTTAGTCCATTTGTGTAACAAACTACTCTGGAAGAGATAATTTATAAATAGAAATGTCTTACAGTTCTGGAAGCTATAAATCAAAGATCAAGGTGCCAGCTGATTCTGTTTCTGGTGAGGGTCTGCTCTATTCCAAACTGTGTACTTTCATTTGTATCCTCACATGATTTACAAAAAATAATCAGTTTTCCTCAAGTTTTTTTTTAACATGAGTATTAAGTTCATTCCTGAACATGAAGCTCATGACCCTGTCATGACCTCTCAAAGGCCCTCCCTCCAAAATGGCATCCCTTCCAATGTCATGTTTCTGTTTCAGTAAATGAAATGTCTAAAGAGAAAAAAAATCACATTCCTCCTGAATTTCTTCATTTACTTTTGTCTTGTTTGTCACTCTTTATATTGCCAGCCCCTTGAAATAGTTTTTAAAGATGATAATAAAAGTAAAAGTATTTCTTATTATAATGGTAAAAAAATTCTAGATTCTGCAAAACTAGGTTGAAAATAGCTAAGTGAATCTGTGATGAGAATCATGAAGGTGATTGAAAATTAGTTTTAAAAGGATAGAGAATCTCTTTGTAATAAAAATGGATTCTGAAAGTACAAAGTAATTGCTTCCTCCCTCCCTTTTCAAGTAAACTCCTGGATGTGCCTGGGCTGGAATAGTTCTCATCAGTGTCTGAGGGCCTGGTGCAGAGTCTCCTAGCATTATTGAAGACTGTCTTATCTTGGGAAAATTATCTTTAGACTCTATGTCTCCTTAGCTATAAAAACAGGATAATTTAACTTAAATTTTATACACACACACACACACACACACACACACACACACACACACAAATATGTAGACCAGGGTGGACTTGAACACACAGAGATCCTCCCACCTCTGCCTCCCAAGTACTGGGATTAAAGGCGTGCGCCACCATGCCTTTATATATTGTTTATATATTAATATATATTAAACTACCAATATGAGAAAAGCCTAGAGGTAACAGTAGCACAAGCTCTACAAAGTGAACATTGCATCTGCCAAGGGCTCTCCACTGGAAACTCTTTTGTCTTTGTTTTTCAACTATAAATCTGTGCAAGTGGCAAACTCTGACATATAATCTCATTGGCACAGATCCCTGTTGTCACTACAAGATGTCATTTGGTGGAGCTGTAAGTCTTCCACTTGAGTTCTGAGAAACCAACATGAAGCATTTCTGAATTAGAAGAATATGTCCTTGCTGAACTAAAGTCCTGTTTAAAATTGAGCAAGTGTATATAACTCATGAAAAAGAGAAAAGAACTTGCCATTCGTTGCAGGCTAGAACCTTTTACAAATATCTATGGAAAGGCTGAATAGGAGGTAGTAAATATATACATTCCATTCTTCGATGTTAATTTAAGTATGTTTTTTATTAGGTTTTATCAAAATGCATTTTCTAATCTCTGTGTCTGAACTTGCTTGGATTAACAGTGATCATAGTTTGGTGTGACACCTGACTTTCAGAGTGTACATGGGTAGATGTATTTGCTGGTATAAGTAGGAGTTCCAGATAGAAGGTGTGCCTATATCAGGTACTAAATATATAAGTTGTGCTTCAAGATGCTATTTCTGTGACTTCTAATTCCTGGACAGGAGAGTGTGTCTGTCTTTCAGCAAACACATAGAGATTCTAGATCAAACTCTCAAATGATCTTATGTTCCCTTAAATTTGACATGATGAGCTCCCCTCTGTTCTCTATAGTGAATAATTTATGGTGAAGGGCACATGCTTGTAATAACAAGAAAATACATAGATGCCTTCCAAAAGTAGGCTTAAGAAGTTTTCATTTGTCTCTGACACAGTAGAGATCCCTTGGTGATACTGTACCCATGTATAAGAGGCAACACATGACTGAAAACCATCAAACTAAGAAAAGTCTAATGCAATCATGTAAAATGTAATCGATTCTGAGAAGCTCTGCTGGAATTTTATGGTCTTAGCAATTCACTGCTATGAAAAATTTAGTCATATTTGCATTAAAAACATCTTTTGGTCAGCTGTTGTGGAGTCTATTAATATATTGTGGAAAATATTGATAAAATTTATAAATTTGTTTTTAAAATGTTAAGCAAATGCCCCACTCACTTCTATAATTTGGTCTTGGACTAGTTTGCTTTACATTGTTGTGATAAAACACTGATCGAAACCAAAAATAGGAGGTAGATTTATTTCACTAATAATTTCACATTACAGTCCATGTTTGAAGGAAGTTAGGATAGGAACTCAAAACAGAAGCCTGGGACAGGAACTGAAGTAGAGACCATGGAGGAGTGCTGTTTACTGGCTTAGTCCCTGGCTTATCACCTTTTTTCTTTCTTTCTTTCTTCCTTTCTTTTTTTTCTCTCTCTCTCTCTTTCCTTCTTTTTTCTTTCTCCTTCCTTCCTTCCTTCCTTCCTCCCTCTCCCCTCTCTCCCTCCCTCTCTCTCTTTCGCTTGTTTCTTTGTTTCTTCCTTCTTTCCTTCCTTTCTTTCATCACAACTGTAGTTTCCCCTCCCTACTCTCCCCTCCACCTATCCTCTGAACTCCCCCATTCTACTCCTCCTTTTTTTCTCTTCAGTAAAGGGCAGGCATCCCATGGATATCAACCAAACATGACATATTAAGTTGCAGTAAGACTGGGCACCTCCCCTCATATTAAGGCTGGATAAGGCAACCCACTATGAGGAAAAGGGTCCTAAAAGCAGGCAAAAGAGTCAGATACAGCTTCCACTGTTAGAAGTCTCACAAGAAGAACAAACTACACAGCTCTAACATACGAAGAGGGCCTAGGTCAAATCCATGCACTTTCCCTGCTTATTGGTTCAGTCTCTGAGCCCAGATTAGTTGATTCTAGGGTTTTCTTGTAGTGTTCTTGACCCCTCTGTCAGCCTACTTTCTTATAGCCCGAAACCTGCTGAGGGATGGTACTGTGCCTAGTATGCTGGCCTTCAATCATTAATAATAAAAGAAGAATCGCCGTAGTCGTAGTCATAGTCATAGTAAAAATGCCCCCACAGATGTGTCTACAGGCCCATCTAATGGGAGAATTTGCTTTCAGTTGAGGTTCTTTTTCCAAGATGACACAAGATGGTATCAAGTTGAAAACAACAACAAGCAAGTAGGTAACTCCAAGGGTCCCGAGTAACTAATTAAAACAATTGTATTTCCTCTATACTAAAAAGAATTTCAATATGCTCTAAGAGAGTTAACTGATGTAAGTCTACTATTTGTACCCCTTTATATAAAGTGTTTAAGTATCTATCTGTGGCCAGTGTTCCTTGTGTTCTATAACTTCCCATATTTACAGTACCTATTTCCAGTTATTAGGTTTCTAAAGAATAATATTGGCACAGATGCTGAGTATATATAACTCATACACAGCTAACTGCTGACAAGATGTAACTGGTGTGTTAACGCTACCCACAACTGTCACTCAGGGCAGTGTAGTCTTTTCAGACTTGACCTCCACAAGCTCTGTGCAAATTGCCAGCTTCACGATTCTCATACCTGCTGTGCCTAAGAAGCTGATGTGCAGGCAAGGAAGATCTCACAGGAGCAAGAAAAGTTTCCTTCAAGATAATTGTCAACACAGTAGGAAACTGAAGCCAGTTGCAATGGAAAAGCAACACACTATTTTAACTGGTGGGGGATCAGTATTATATAGACATAGATATGCAGTCAGGGCCTCAGGGCTTTGGAAGTGTCATGTGCGTAAGCTTTCACTGTGGCTTTAAGCTAAAATGTATGTATGCTAGCAACTGGGCACATGATGTCTTCCCTGTGTTGCATAAAAAAGGTCAGAACAGCTTAGAAGAGGGAGATTTGATAGAACTTGAGGCTATACAACTTCTGAAATGTTGAAAGCAGACACTGTTAAAACTAATGTCAGAATATGCATTAAAATATTACTGTATAAACACTGCAAGAAACAGTGTCTTGGGAGGACTGAAGGTTGTTTGTAAGTCTCTGCCATGGAAACAGGCCATCTTTCTGATGCTCTGCATTGCTGCATTTTGAGCACGTGCCTTTCACTCTAAAGGAAGGAGGCAGTAATGTGGTAGTGCCAGATTTCAGAGAATAATGATAAATGAAAGGGCAGGAATCTGTGCTGTTGGTGATATCTGAGAAGAACATTCAACAACAATCAGAAGATGAACCAGGAAATAACCCATCAGAAACATTTCATCCCAACAGTGAGGAGTTCATTATAGGCAGGAGCTTTTGCTGTGTACTACATCAGCTGCTTCATAAACAGCAATAGGGGGCTGGACACAGACTCAATTACAGTGCTGGGAGAACAGTACTAACGTATTGAAGGGGAGACTTCAAACTTAACTAGCCTAAGAATCTGTACCTGAGTTAGAGAGCCAATTAGACAATGAATGTAGGAATTGTAAGCAATGTAAAAACAACAACAAAAGCAGAAAGTTCTGGACCCCTCAGATCAGAAGAGCTGTTAAACATGAAAGAGGCAACTAGAGATTAGAACTCAACTGTATACATTTTCAGAGTTCAATAGCAAACTGACATAGTTGAAGAGCAAATTATTAAATCTGAATTAAATAAATATGTTAAAAGATAGGACATCTGGGAGAAATGCAGGTATATTGTGGATTTAATCTAACAGGTGTTCCAGATGAATAGAGACCATGAAGGGAATCTGCTACTTAAAGAAAGATAGAAGCAATTCACCCACGGGAAAGAAAGACAAGAGTGCTATATTCAAAGGACCTATGCATTCTGGATGGAATAAATTCAAAACAAGCAAAAATAAAACTAACATATGAATATTGATAACAGAAAAATCCTTGAAGATACCCAAGGGAGTTACTATTAGTAAAGGGGCAGGGTCAGACCACCAGTTGTATTTTTGTTTTGTTTTGGTTTTTCGAGACAGGATTTCTCTGTGTAATATCCCTGGCTGTCCTGGACTTGATATGTAGATCAGGCTGGCCTTAAACTCACAGAGATCCCCCTGGAAAACATCACATATTATAACTGGGTTTTTTAAGGAACAGAAACTCTAACCGCAGGGGATCTTGGAGGACACTTGACCTAAACATGCTTGGATCTGAAGTTGGGGAGTGGGGAATCCAGCTTCTCAAGTCAGCTTCTCAACGACCTAAATTGCCCCTACTCATGAAACATGAATTTCCCAGTGTGTAAGGTTTTGAGCTGGAACCTAACATTCCTGAGTTTAGCTTAGAGAATGAAAATGACTCAACAACACTTTATTTTAGCTAAGAATAAAACAATGATACAGCTTTAATCATTTGAGGACTACAGGGAAGAATTTTAATAAGGAATATGGTTTTTTAAATGAAGGATATTACTTTATTTTTAACAAAACATATAATTACTTGCTCAGAGAAATATTATGAAATCATAGGCTAAGTTACGTTGCCTTTGATAATTGTATTAGTTTGATTTTTTCCCTAAGAATAGTGAAGAAATGACACCAAATTAAAAAGATATGTTCTTCTATTATTAAAAATGAGCATGAGTTTATGTGTTTACTGGCTCTTTTGTGTCTGAAAATGAACAGTTTAGTTAAATAAATGTATGAAAAATTCAAGCAAAGAATACAAAAATTGAAAATAATATGAACTTTCCATGGGGAAAACCTTAAACTAGAATTTCTCTTTAGAATTCATAACTCATTTGTAAATTCTTTCAGTAAATGTTTGCTGAGGATTCAAAAGTAGATGCTCATTTGAAAGATGAAATGGTCAGGGACAGTTGATATATACCACCTGTCCATTTTCCAGCTATTATTTCATTCATATTTCATGAATATATTCAAAATACACGTATTCATCTCTTTATGTGATTGAAGTGTTTATTGTGAGTGTGAGAAGCAGAGCAGGGAGAAGACAGGGAACCTCACCTATTTGCCAATTGGTATTACAGTGTGGAGATAGATAGGATGGTACACAGCAGGGAATGAACACTAAGGTTTAATGAGAAGTCCTTGTTGAAACAAAGAAAAGAGAGAGAGGCCATTCATGGGACTGGAGAGATGGCCCAGCAGCTAAGAGCATTTCTTGTTCTTGCAGAGGACTCAGATTCAGTTCCAACACTCATATGTCAGGTCACAACCCCCTGTAGCTCTAGCTCCAGAGCATAAAGTGCCTTTTTCTGGTACCTGTGGAGACAGCATAAACATACACACAACTGCATAGACACATATGCATCAGTGAAAACCAGATCTTCAAACCAAAGTGATTCTCTATTTATAGTGACTACAGACAAAGCAATGTCACTGTGACTCAAGCTTCAAGTGTATCCACCAGAGAATACAGAACTTATCCTTTGTGTCAGTTATTGAATATTTTTAGTTGCTTTCAGTGTTTGCTGTGTCAAGTAACCCATAAAATCCAATATGGAAGAAAAATGTTTATTAGTAGGTATGATTTATCATGAGACCAGATTTAGCCCTAGCACTACAACTTTGTGACCACAGAGAAGTTTCTAGGTCACTCTGAAACTAAGTTTACCTATCTTTTAAAAAAATGTAGCCACAAAACTTGGAAGCAGATAAGTCGACAGCCTAGCTCTGCCAAGACAGGGTAGGTAAGTCCTTCATAATTCCTGCTCTACAACCAATGTCTGTCAGAGAAATGGGGCCAAATGGCTGAAGATTGATGCTGTAATGTATGGAGAGAAAATGGGAACTGTCCAGGCAGCCACTGGTATGTCATTTTTTTAGTTTTGGAAGCTGCAGGCCCTGCACTTCCTATATAATCAGATATATTTATCCCTCTCAGGTCTCTGATGTGGTTGAAGAATAGATAGCTAGAGTCTCATAGTTAAATTTTGAGTTGTCTAGGAATCAAGAGGGTGTTCTGGATCTAAGAAGATATTTTTAAAATTATGAGGCAAGTTAGTATGAAAGCTGAGTTAGATATAGAACTTTAAACTCATGGAGATGGTTAGATAGTAGAATGTTAAAGTTAGGTGCCAAATACATATGGACTGGACATTGGGAATGTATGCTAAGCCATATAACTCTCATAATTGTGGCCTATTTATTTATGTTGTTTTGTATTGTATTTATAGTTATAAGAAAAAGAACCATTTTTTTTGGACTGAAAGGGAGAGCTGTTGGGGGGAGAAAAGAAATACTTTAAACTAAAAAAAAAAAAAAAGAAGGGAAGAGGATGGAGGGGTTGAGGGGGAGGAGGGTGGAAGGGTGGGACTGGAGGGGGGAGTAGGGAGGGGATTGTGATTGAGATGTAACTTGAAGAAATAAAAAATAAATTATTAAAAAAAAGTAGCCACAATTCTTATAGCTAAGACAGTCTAATTAAAGGTATGTATGCTTTGGAGAAATATTCATAAACATGTCAGTATTTAATTTACTACTATTTTCTTATAAAATATGTTTATTAAGAATTCTTGAAGGATGGAAAATACATTGTATATTACCTGTGTGGAATTCCCAAAGAATAAATAAAAGATCTATTTAAAGTGAGACTTCTCAGGCTTGGCAATTTAGTTGCATTGGTATAATGATATTGCTGAGCATACATGAAGAAAAAGAAATTTCAATTCAAAGAACAGATATAATAATGATATACTTTTTTCTAAAGCTGGATCATATTTTTCTTTGTTGAAAGTGTGGACATTTAGATGAAGTGTAGACTTTACATTATTGAAGTAGATATGTATGTCCTCTAACTGATGTCTCTCTTGTAATGACTGTTTAGAAATATATTAGTGTCTTACAGGGAGGAGAGTAGGACAGGAAGACTCTCCCCAAGGCTGAGCTCCTTGGTGGGTGGAGCCAGGATGGGGGGGAAGGGTGAAGGGGACACACTGCTCAGACAAGATGTTCCAGTGCTCCAATTTATTCCTGCTCTGTGTAGTGTTGGTGATTACAGGGATGTTTGTTCAGGGAACATTCAACTTAGCCTGGCACTCTGTTTGTTTGTTTTTGTCTTCTGGGACAGGTCTTCTGTATAGCCCTGGCTGTCCTGGAACTTACTCTGTAGACCAGGCTGGCCTGGAACTGAAATTTGCCTGCCTCTGCCTTTCAAGTGCTGGGATTAAAGGTGTGTGCCACCATGGTCAGGCTTAGCCTGACACTCTTGAAGAATGAGAAGCTGTGAAAGACATACTTTAGTGTTGACAGTAGCAGCAAATCCTCTCTTCTCCTGATTACAGAGGATTATATTTGCATACTTAACCTATAAATGTTACTCATCTTGGCAGTCTTATGGAAGATTTTTTCCTTGTAATATCTTTTTTTTTGAGCAAAGACATAAGTATTGTTTTAGTATGCTCTCGAAGGGGTGGAGATAGATAGATAGATGGTATATAGGAATAGATAGTACATAGTTATAGATGATAGAGTTGTAAATGGAGTGAGTGGAGAGAAACAGTTAAATGGACTTATCAGACCCCACAGTTACATAGGCCATTTCTAAAAAAGACAAAACAAAAACAAACAAACAAAAAAACCTCTGTTGGAAACCTGAGCTCCTAAATCAAATGGAAATTGAATCCTTCTATGATGGTCAGTGTTGCTTGCCAACTTGACAGGTTCTGGGATCATCTAAGAGTCATGGTGTCCTCAGGCACCCCTTGAGGAATTACTTAGATTAGGTTAGCCTCTGGACATAGTTCTGAGGGATTATACTGGTGACACCAACAGAGAGCAACGCCATTCCCTCGGCTTGGATCCTGGGCTACATAAAACAGGGTGAGCTAACTGAGCAGAACATCATTACTTGCTAATTCTTGACTATTAGATTCAACGTCTTCAGCTCCAGCTACCTCAGCTTCCCTTCTGTGATGGACTGAACCCTCATAAACGGTGAACAAAAATAAACCTCTTCTTCATTAAGTTGGGTATTTTATTACAACAACAGAAAGATTTCAATTCTTAAAATTGAAACATGTATTTCTATTTCACTTCTATTTTATTAATTATTTCATAAGCACCCCTCCATTCTTTCTAGATTAACTGTTCAGGAAACGAATAATTTCCTCATTGTTTAAGCCCAAGTCAAATATCTACTTTTTGAACCTGAACCTGATTTAACAGTTCAATTCAGCAGACCAATACATTTCTACTAACTCTGAAGATAAGAACGTGATGAGAACTCTGAAATAAATGCCTAGAAGAAATTTTCCCACTCTGCTGGGATCTAGTAACTGTTGTCACCACTAATATATTTATTTGAGCAATGGAGAGAGTCATGACTGCCTTTTTTGGCTTGTTTTGTGACTATCAAAGTTATGTAACCTCTTCTACAGGGGAAGTTACCATCATTCATATTTCTTATTCCCTATTTCTATATTTCTATTTTTTATATCAATTATTTCTTATTCCCTTTGGAGGGAGCACTGGGTTTTTCACCAACAGTCAAAGCTATAAAATACCTTCATAGCAACAGCTACCAAAATGTCTGACCAAACAACTGAGTATTAGAGCTTAACCACATAGATATGAAGTTAACCAAACAAGTAACTTATAATTTATAGCATGTATCATGGCCCTGATTTAACTTGATATTTAAAACATCTAGCCAGGTAGTTTTCATAATAGTCTCAATAATCACAATTCCTTCCTTTTCCTCACTGCTACACATATGAGAGCTTGAGAGTAAATGTCTGAAATCACATAAGCAGAGTCACCTCAAAGAGCCTTAATCCTAGATCTTCAACAATAACCATTTTCTCTTCTATCAGTGCCTCCCAATAAACATTTGATGGTTGATTTGTTTACTGAGCAACAATTATCCCACTGACAACAATCTTAGATTGCTGTAAAAGGGAGTAACTATCAATATTACCTATAGGTGTTAAGGAGCAAGGGGGAATTTCATTGGCTTGGGAAGATGCTGGATTTAGCTCAAATTTTTAATATAATTTGAAGAATTCCAACAGAATTTTATTTTAAAAAATCAGAAAACCGAAAACAGTGGAAACTGACTTCAGATTTCATAATTATTTGGAGAACGCCCCTGTCATCCTGTTTCTGCATTCAGACAGTGCTTCTTAAAGCTCATATATATTGAAGCTTCTAAACATCTATCTTCTATTACATAAAAATATCCAAAATGTCGATGACTATGTATACATCCCCAGGAATAAGTGGCTTCTTTCTTTGTTTTTGATTAATGCTTTCTGCTAGCTTTGACTGGCAAGGATGACTAATAGATGCCTATATCCCTACTGCACAAGAACAAAGGGCGCTGCACTGAGACATGTGGAGCTACTGGGACTACATGGGTGCTAGGCAAGCCTCTGGACTCTGGCTTCCTCAGCTGCCACAAATTGCAGCTCCTTTTATAAAAGGAATAAGGGAAAAAAGTTGCTTGGCCATTTGTAAAGGAAAACAATATTACAAGTTTCTACAGGTGACTACCTTGACATCTGCAATCAAAACGAACACACAAAAACAGCCTAAAAGTGGCTAGTGCTGAGGGATAAGTGCTGTTCATGTCCCTTCATGGTTCTCACACTATTTTTGTAGGAATCAGACTCTTTACAATGACTCCTTATCCACCTAGAGTGAACCTCTTTCTCTACATGTCCAAGAATGTCTTTAATAAAATCCAAGTCATTTTTTTTTCATAACTGGTTCTTGATCACTTCAACTCAGGGAAATTGACTTTCTTTGACCAAAATATTAAAGGTGTCAAAGGTTTCGATTCAAATTACCCCAAGTGCTAATATATTTCTTGTTGGGGTAGTGTTAAGCATTCTAAATGTTAATTTATTGGTCCTGCTTGCTGTCTGTTACTTACATTGACTCTGATTGGTTAAATAAAATGCCGAGGCTTGAGATTGGGCAAAGACAGAGAAAGGTGGGACTTCCTGGGATTAGAGCAGCAGGAAGAAGAAGGCATTCTAGCCAGGAGCAGCAGAAAAAAAGAGTCACACACCATGGGTTAGAAAAAGGAACCTCATTCCACATGGCCAGGAGCATCGGCATAGTGTGGAGAATGGCAGTCCAAGGGGACGTATGTATATATGGGGTCATATTTGGGTAATAGAGTTAGCTCTTAAGCTTAGATGGGCTAGGATTGCACAACTCAGGCCAAGGCTTGTTAAAATCCACGTGGTGTCTGTGTACTCATTTATAATGTTTGAATGAGAATTAACAACTGCCAAAACAAGCAACAATAATATAAATACTGTTAAATAACTTATTAATAATATTTCTTTTTACAATTTCTCATAATCTCTGTTGAATTGTTATCATTTACATATAGTTGGACTTCACAGCAACTCCTATAATCAGACTGTATTGTCAGAGATACAATATTTACTGGATATTTTTATGACAACTTGTCACCAGTTAAAGACATCCAAGAGGAGAGTTCTTAATTGAGAATCTCAATCAAGAAAATGCCTCCACAAGGCAGAGCTATTTACAAGCCTATAAGGAATTTTCTTAATTAATGATTGATGGGGGAAGACCCATCCCATTGTGGGTGGTGCCATCCCTGGGCTGGTGGTCCTGGGTTCTATAAGAAAGCAGGCTGAGCAAGCCATGATGAGCAAGCCAGTAAGCAGCACTCCTCCATAGCCTCTGTATCAGCTCCTGCCTCCAGGTTCCTACCCTGCTTGAGTTCTTGTCTTGGCTTCCTTCAGTGATTATGTAAATTGATGGCATGACACTCTATGATGTGGTTAGGGGGAAGGTTTTTTTATACTGGACACAAGAGAGAGAACAGCCAGACACATCTAGAAGAGTCCAGAGCAGAAAGAGAAAGTAGTACACTGAATATGGCCAGCAGAAGCAAGAGCAGAGAGGGAGACAGGGGGTCATAGAGAGAGAGAAAGTGTGGAAGAGCAAAGAGATAGGAAGAAAGGAGACAGAGAGAGGAAGAGAAAGAGAGGGCAAAATAAGAATAGTTGAAACAGCAGGGTTATAAGGAGAATGTAGTTGCTGGAAGGGAAGCCCATGAGCTGAATATGTTTAGGGCAGGGAAGGAGATGATAAGAAGAGCCAGGACACCAGCATGGACTCTGAAATATGCAACACATGCTTGTGATAATGAGGGAGCCAGGAGGCCAGCATGCACTTTGTTGTGCTAATAGACATTACAGATAGTCATTTGTCTCTTTCTGCCAATGATAAGAGAAATGGCTCCTTTTGGTAGAGGGGAAACAGCTTTATAAGTTCCTGAGGAATTCTGGCTTTTGTCTAACTGCCAGAACTTGGAGAAATGGAAGGTTCCTTTGGACCTGACAACAATGAACAGTGATTTGGAAGTGTAAAGCAAAAAAAAAAAAAAGCCTCTTCTTCAAGTTTCTTTGGTCTTGGTGTTTCATCATAGCAATAGAAACCATAACTAGTATACAATATTATGGTAGAACCTGACTGAGTTTCTAATTCTCTGGGTTGTAATGTTATCTTTTCTGCTAATGTGTGTGATCCTGTACTGATTCTATCATAAGAATATCAGTTTCCTTATTTGTTCCTCTAGCTGTTAGCAGATGCTGGAGTACGGTGTTTAAGTTTGTGCAACTGCAGACAGACTGCTGTCCAAAAAGGACAAAACTTGGTAGCAGGGAAGTCGACAGCCTAACTCTGCCAAGACAGGGTAGGTAAGTCCTTCATAATCCCTGCTCTACAACAAATGTCTGCCAGAGAAACAGGACCCAAAGGCTGAAGACTGATGCAGGAATGTATGGAGAGAAAATGGGAACTGTCCAAGCAGTCATTGGTATGTCCTTTCTTAGTTTTGGAAGCTGCAGGCCCTGCACTTCCTATATAAGCAGATATATTTATCCCTCTCAGGTCTCTGAGGTGGTTGAAGAATAGACAGCTAGAGTCTCATAGTTAAATTTTGAGTTGTTTAGGAATCAAGAGGGTGTTATAGATCTAAGAAGATACTCTTAAAAGTGTGTTGCAAGTTAGTATGAATGTTGAGTCAGATATAGACCTTTAAACTCATGGAGATGGTTAGATAGTAGAATGTTAAAGTCAGGGGCCAAATATGTATAAACTGGACATTGGGAAGGTATACTGGGCCATTTAACTCTCATAAATGTGGCATACTTATATCTGTTGTTTTGTATAATACTTACTGTTATAAGAGAAGGAACCATCTGTTGGACTGAAAGGGGAAACTTCTGGGGGGAAGAGGGTGGAAGGGTGGGATAGGAAGGGGGAATAGGGAGGGGTTTGTGACTGAGATGTAACTTGAAGAAAAAAAAATAAAGTATTTAAAAAAAAAAAGTTTGTGTGCTAATGAGAGCTGAAATCAAGGAGGCCCTGCATGTGAAAGAGGCTTTCTGCTTCACATAAGTGTAACTTGAGAGTCAAAATGTCCCTCAACCGAAGAATGGATTAAAAAACTGTGGTACATCTACACAGTGGAATATTACTCAGCTATCAGAAACAATGAAATTATGTTATGTGCAGCCAAATGGATGGAACTAGAGAAGCTCATCCTGAGTGAGCTAACCCAGACTCAGAAGGATGCACATGGCATCTATTCACTTATAAGCAGATTTTAACCATATAGTACAGGATATCTATACTACAACCAATGCACCAAAGGGAACATGGACATAGACTTTTTTGTTTGTTTTTTAGTTTTTTCTCCCTGGCAATGAGACACTTTTCACTGGTGGTACTGCAGGCCTCCAGTGTATGAGGAGGCTCTTGGCCCTCATATGACTTTTGAACTGGGGCGAGGGACTGTTATGTAGGGACACTCCACTCCAGAGGAGTGGGATGGAAGAGTTAGGGGGTAGAGGGTGGGAGGGCAGGGTTGGGAAGGGGGGAAAGAGGACAATATGATGGAGATGTAACCTGAAGCAACAAATAAATTTGTTTATTAAAAAATAATATGGGGTAGACACACACACACACACACACACACACACACACACACACACACACACAAAATCTAATCAACTTAACTCCAGAAAGGGAGCCCAGAACAGATCAAAACAATTATTGCACCAAAGTTCAATCAGAGTGAGGGTTCACATGTAGGAGCAGGGCTGACTCAAAATTAGCTGCATCACTGAATATGGGTGAGGATTCCTGAAAGCTACAATCCTGGAGCTCTGTCACAGCTTGATTGGCCACTCCCTAGCTTCATCAGCTGTTTCCTCCTTTATACAGCTGGAGGTGGGCCTTTGAGAATCTTGCAAGCTTCAGCTTTCTCAGGCACATGACACTGTTTACCTCCTTAGTTTCATGAGCCTTCCACTCCTAGAGGGAATGTTTCAAAAGAAAGGAAAGTGCCACACAAGACTCTGTTCTGGGACAATCAAGAGGGCATCAAAGTCACCACCAGGCCAGTGGCACCTGGGTCCTCTATTTAGGGAACTTTTATGAATCTGACAGATAACAGAAAGGTGAGTTTTTGAAAGGGGGTTTTATTATAGGTGTGAGATTAAGAGAAAGGAAGCAAGGGGGACCTCTTGTCTAGCAGAAACATTTCCCCAGGATGTTTTGCCACTAAAGGTCCTTCCTTGTCTCGATAAGGAAGGCTTTACTGAGTTGAGGCATGGGGATGAGCTGGTCAATCATTTGTCTCACCCACAAGGTGTTCATGTACTTCTCTATCCCCGTGTCTGCACTAGAATGTCGAGGGCTAAGAAAGTACCTGAACACCTGTGATTTCTAGACAGCTGTGCTGTATTGATGAGAAAGAGGAGAAAACAGTTTAAAATGAGAAACCAGAAGACAAATGAGTGCCCCTAAACAGATTCGCTGTTTCTGGCCTTTGGCCAGGGGCAGATGAAATGAAAGAATCAAGATCATTTCCAGTTTCCGGCCAAGACCAACCTGGTTGTCAGTTACAAGGAGCTCAGTTTTGAGGTACCATTCCAAACTGTTCAGCCACTTTCTCCTCTTCTCATTAGTACTATATAAAAACATCACTACAGTCATTTGCCCAAACCTAATCTAAACTATTTTTGTCCAGACAATTAAGTATTCATTGACAAAGCTATTATAGCCACAAGTACTAATGTGTTTCTTTCATATATGAAGTAAGATCCTAGAGATTTGATACAGTGCTCCAGTTAGGACTCTACTTTCTTATTTATTAGCTACAGGATAGTTAAGGTATTAGTCATTGAGACTCATAATTTTACAATTTTTAAAGGTGATTTTTTAAAAGGTCAATACTATGGTATTGTTATTGCTGTCATCATTACATGAAATCTTGAACAATAAAACAAACAAACAAACAAGTATAACGTCTGTCAAGATCTTTTTTGCCACACACTTAAAGCACTTTGTTGAATGCTCAGTAAATATTTAAATTTGCTCTTTACTGTTGAATATGAAATTGAATGAATTCGGTATTGATATTGATGACACTCTTTTAACCATGTAAATGCACTGTCTTCAGGAATGTTATTTTAAGTCTGAGTTCATAAGAGACTATTTGGTTCTTGAGTAGAGGACTGAATAGCTTAATAAAGGCATTAACAAAACCAAAAGAGCAGTACTGAACTAACGAAATTAAAGTGTAGGTTGTAGTGGAATTTTAATCCAGCAGCATGGCTACTCTGGCTGGAATACAGACATGCCTTTAACCCAGGAGACAGAGGCAAGCAGATATCTAAGTTTAAGGCCAACAAGATATAGAATAAGTTTCAGGTAAAGAAAAGCTTAGTTCCAGGTGATACATACCTTTAATCCTAGTGCTGAAGAGACAGAGTCATGGAGATTTCTGAGTTCTAGTCAAGTGCTGTTCAGTCAGTTTGGTGGTGTAGTGAGTTGAGAGGCAGTACAGTGGAGTTGAGTTCAAGGCACTTCAGTCTGTGAGAAGTTCAGTCTGTGAAATTCAGAGACACTTTTACCAGGAGAGTTTTACAGAGACAGGTTGAAGAGAGAACAAGCTAGACACAGGTGAAGACAGAATGAGCCAGGGAATGAGAAGGAGCCAGAAGGTTAGAACAGATTAAGTGTTAGTTTGAGGCAAAGCAGAGTAATTGAGTCAGAAACTGAGAGAAGCCAAGTTGAATTAGTCAGCTTGGAGAGGAGTTTGAGCCAGAACAGCTGAGTTGAACCAGCCAGTCAGAGTTCAGAAAGAGCTAGAAAGGGTGAACTTATTTAGCAGTAAGTCTCAGAGGCTGGAAACATTCTAGGCTGAGATTAGACTGTACAGAGGCTAGAAGCTTCAGGACTAGGCCTAGGTTAGCAGATAGAGGCAGTAATCCTCCTGGACAACAATTACCTTAGGTGAATAAAAGTTACTTTTACAGTAGGTGACACAGAACTTGCACTATACATGGAAACAATCCAAAAGTCTAGCTGCTGGTGAATGGATATCCACAATATGGAGAACCAAAAACTGGAAGTGAATATGATTTAGAAGAATGACAACTGGTACGTGCTACAGAATGAACAAACCTTGAAGGTGTTTTGCTAAGTGAAAGAAGCCAGATTCAAAATATAAAATAAGTTCCATCCATTTATAGTAAATAGCCACAAAGGACACGTTTATAGACATGCAAATCAGTTCAGAATTTGCCCATTATCTGTGAGTATAGAAGAAGAGATTGTCTGAAAATCAGCTCCAGAGTACTTTTTGAAAGAGTGGAAAATTTTAATATTGGAATAAGATTTGAACAACTCTTCCCTACAAATTGGTAACATTTATAGTATTTACACTGAAACTTAACAAATCTTCTAAAATGACACATGTTCAGTCTAGGAATTTTATATTTATATAAGAAGAAAATTATAGATTGGAGTCATATTTATTTCTGCATCTAGTAACAGAAAAATATTTGAAATTATGTAAATATTCACCATATGCCATAGCATACCTAAATATTCATGATGAATATCACACATGAACCATTTATTTCATATTCATTTGATTAGTGAACTACTTATCATATATATCATGAACCCCTACATAGATATTTAATTTAATAAGGGATTGCATGAAAAATTTTACAAGGTATGTTGCTCAACATAAAAAGCCATATCTAAAATGTGATAAGTATAATGCAGGAAGAAAAAGAATGTGAGCATAGCGCATCACCGTGTGCATGCTGGCGTGTAACATCAGTACCTTTACATGATTGCACATGGAGCCAAACACTGTTTCTTGTCATGGGAAAGATACTGGCTTATGGATATTCAAAGATTTGACTTCCAATATGTAGTGACATGATGTTTAGTGGCAGGAATATGTTCTGAGAAATCTGTGCCTCATTACAAATTATCATTCTGTGACATCACAGAATGTATTTCCACAAACTAAGATAACTGTGATGAAAGTAGGCCATGAAATTTTATCAGACCGATTTTTGCAAATGTTACTCTTCCTTGGCCAAAAGTTATGAAACACATGAAAATATGTTCTTTTATAACTTTTTGTTTTTATGTATTATACATTTTGCTACATTATTCTATTCAAATAAATTTGAAGTTTAAAAAGTACTAACTTCTTCTTCTGAATAGTATATATCTACTGAGTCAGGCTTGTTCAACATACCTGAAGATAGTAGCTAGGAAAGGTGAATACACTATGAAAATCATGTTTCATTTCTTTCTTTGTTTGTATTGGTTTTGGGTGTTTTGTTTCAATTTTGACTGCTAGAGGGCTGTGGAAGTTACAAAGACTGATAGGCCAAAATCCCAATTCAGACTGGATGAACGCACAGGCTAGCTGTATTATTCCTTGAAGATTTTGCCTTTTCTCACCTGTCGAAAGAGGAAAGATAAACTGATAAAACTTTAAGTTTACATGACTAGAAAGAGATGTTAGAGATAATACATTTCCGACATATGCTGACTTCCCCTGAATAACCTTGATGAATTGTGGGGTAGCACAAAGGGTACAGGAATTCATTGAAATTGCTTAAGAAATTAGTATATAAACTGAGTTTTAAAATATTTAAATATCAGAGCTGCATATCCAATATTTGGAAAATACATGATTTCTCTGCTAAATTTCTGGACACCGTGGTGTTTTTGTATGGGAATCCTGAGGAAGGGTGAGTTTACTATGATTTCAGTCATAGCCTTTGATAAGACTTATGCAATCAACGAAATTAGCCTCTCTGCCTAAGAAGGGGAAATGAGTTACACTTTCAGGTGGAACGAGAGGAGTTTGAATGCAGTCATTGGATTCTGTTACTGAATGGTTTCAGTATGTAACTTCTTATGGCTTACTTTGTCATGATATTCTACAAAGTGCTATGATTAGCAAGAGCTGACAAATGTGTATTGTTTCATAGAATGACCTAATATATATGTTTCCACAATTATTTCTATATTTTTAAAATTAATACAAACATTTTCTTATCTTCATAGTACTGATATAGACAAAATATTTTTAGATAGAGCACAAACAATACCAAACAAAAATTTTGATAAGTTGCACTTTATTAAATTAGGAAATATTTTCAGCTGGCCCTGGTGGTTGTTTCCAATGGCTTGGGAAACTGATTGGAAGATGGCAAACATTTCAGACTTGTGTAGATTTTAGAGAATAACTTTGAGAACATTTCTCAAATGAAAAGAAAGGGAAGCTTGTAAATACAACACAATGTAGAGCTTATTGTACTAACCCTGGTGAATGATTTCAGTCCCCGATAATGTAAAAAAAAAAAAAATCACATTCCCAAGTGAAGTAAGGTACAAAGGAATGATATTTGAGATACTTACAATAATTGCAAAAGGCTCACTATCCCAAATAAAAAATAAAACTGTGAAAAGTTAATATAAGCAATAAATAAGATGGGCAATAGATGTGGATTTTATTTAAGAAGTATATATACAAAGGAAAATAATATAAAAAATACTGAGTGTCCTTAGTAATTGAGGAAATGCAAGCTTCAACTTTAATGACTTTAATGAAAGAATAAAATTCCCACTAGAACTCCTTGAAATGAAAACTGTAGTGAAAAATGAGAGATGACAAAGACAGAACCACATGGATGCTCACACAGTGCATGGGAAAGCATATTGGCATAACAGCTTTGAAAACTCATTTAAATAATGTGATAGGACTCCATACTATTTAAAAAACTGTGTTTCTCAAGCTTAAAATGTGTTTAAAATGTGTGTGTCACAACCCATCAATTACAGGTATGTGCTAAAAGTTATTTTCAGATACATTCACCAAAAAATGTGGACAAAAAATGTCCACAGTGAATTGTTTATCTGAGGTATACTTACACTGGAAACAGCTCAATGACCCATTGCTGGAACAATGGAATTTAATACAGCAAATGACTAAATGTTTCTATGTTGAATCTCATAAAGAAAATATTAAGAAGTCCCATATAAATGAAAACCCAATTAAATTTTAGTTGTTTAGGAGTCAAGAGAGTGTTATAGATCTAAGAAGATGCTTTTAAAATTGTGTTGCAAATTAGTATGAATGTTGAGTTAGATATAGAACTCTAAACTCATGGAGATGGTTCAATAGTAGAATGTTAAAGTCAGGTGCCAAATACATATGGACTGGACATTGGGAATGTACGCTAAGCCATATAACCCTCATAACTGTGGCCTAATTACCTCTGTTGTTTTGTATTGTATTTATTATTATAAGAGAAAGAGCCATTTGTTGGACTGAAAGGGGAAACTGTAGGGGGAAATAAGATATACCTTAAACTTAAAAAAAAAAGGGAGGAGGATGGGGAATTGAGGGTGGGAGGGTGGGACTGGAGGGGGGAATAGGGAGGGGACTGCGATTGAGATGTAACTTGAAGAAAGAAAAAAATAAACAAAAAAATAAAATAAATGAAAACTCAATGTAAGTCTGCACTGATATAAAATTCAAAGGTAGGCAAACTGAAGCAGGAGAAAAATTAATGCAATGAGCTAACATGTGAGAGATTAGTCATAGGGTATGACTGAAATTATTACAAAGCAATTTCTGCTATTTAGAAATACTTTATTTCTTTTTTATTAATTTTTTAAATAAATAAATTTATTTATTTGTTGCTTCAGGTTACATCTCCATCATATTGTCCTCTTTTCTCTCTTCCCAGCCCTGCCCTCCCACCTACCTCCCTCTACCCCCTAACCTTTCCATCCTACGGCTCTGGAGTGGAGTGTCCCTACCTAACAGTCCCTTACCCCAGTTCAGAAGTCATATGAGGGCCAAGAGCCTCCTTATACACTGGGGGCCTACAAGGCAGTACCACCAGTGAAAAGTGTCTCATTGCCAGGGAGAGAAAACTAAAAAACAAACTAACAAACAAACAAAAATAGAAAAAAATAAAAAATAAAATAAAAAGTCTATGTCCATGTTCCCTTTGGTGCATTGGTTGTAGTATAGATATCCTGTACTATATAGCAAAAATCCTACTATAAGTGAATAGATGTCATGTGCATCCTTCTGAGTCTGGGTTAGCTCACTCAGGATGAGCTTCTCTAGTTCCATCCATTTGGCTGCAAATTACATAATTTCATTTTTTTCTGATAGCTGAGTAATATTCCATTGTGTAGAGGTACCACATTTTTTTAATCCATTCTTCATTTAAGGGACATCTGGGTTGTTTCCAGTTTCTAGCTATTACAAATAAGGCTGCTATGAACATAGATGAGGAAACTTCCTTATGATTCCGTGAGGATACATTTGGGTGAATACCTAGAAGTGGTATGGCTGGGTCCTGAGGCAAAGCTATTCCAAGTTTTCTAAGATATCACCATACTGACCTCCATAGTGGTTGCACAAGCCTGCACTCCCACCAGCAATGGAGGAGGGTTCCTCTTTCTCCACACCCTCGCCAGCATGTGCTGTCATTTGAGCTTTTGATCTTAGCCATTCTGACAGGTGTGAGATATCTCAGAGTCGTCTTGAGTTGCATTTCTCTGATGATTAAGGATGTTGAGCATTTCTTCAAGTGTCTTTCAGCCATTAGGGATTCCTCCTTTGTGAATTCTCTATTTAGCTCCGTCCCCCATTTTTTAATTGGATTATTTGGTTTCTTGGCATTTAATTTCTTGAGTTCTTTGTAGATTTTGGATATTAGCCCTTTGTCAGATGTGGGGTTGGTGAAGATTTTCTCCCAGTATGTAGGCTGCTGTTTTGTTCAAATGACAGTGTCTTTTGCCTTACAGAAGCTTTTTAGTTTCATGAGGTCCAATTTATTGATTGTTGGTCTCAGGTCCTGAGCTGTTGGTGTTCTGTTCAGGAAGTTGTCACCTGTGCCAATGAGTTAAAGGGTTTTCCCCACTTTTTCTTCTAGTAGATTTAGTGTGACCGGCCTTATTTTAAGGTCTTTGATCCACTTGGACTTAAGTTTTGTACAAGGTGATAAGTATGGGTCTAATTTCATTCTTTTACAAGCGGGCATCCAGTTGGATCAGCACCATTTTTTGAAGATGCTGTCCTTTATCCATTGTGTGGTTTTGGCTTCTTTGTCAAAAATTATGTGGCCATAGGTGTGTGGGTCCATTTCTGGGTCTTCAATTCGATTCCATTGATCTACTGGTCTGTTTCTATACCAATACCATGCTGTTTTTACTATTATTGCTCTGTAGTACAGCTTGATATCTCGGATGGTGATACCTCCAGATGTTTTTTATTGTACAGGATTGCTTTAACTAGTCTGGGTTTTTTGTTGTTCCATATGAAATTGAGAATAGCTCTTTCCAGGTCTATAAAGAATTGTGTTGGTATTTTGATAGGAATTGCATTGAATCTATATATTGCTTTTGGGAGGATGGCCATTTTTATTATGTTGATCCTACCTGTCCATGAGCATGGGAGATCTTTCCATCTTCTAAAGGCCTCTTCAATTACTTTCTTCAAGGGCTTGAAGTTCTTGTTGTCCAGGTCCTTTACTTGCTTGGTTAGAGTTACCCCCAGGTATTTTATATTGTTTGTGGCTCTGGTGAAGAGATCACCTTGATTCCTAAACCACACAAAGACCCAACAAAGAAAGAGAACTTCAGACCAATCTCCCTCATGAACATAGATGCAAAAATACTTAATAAAATACTAGCAAACCGAATTCAAGAACACATCAAAAGTATCATACACCATGATCAAGTAGGCTTCATCCCAGGAATGCAGGGATGGTTCAACATACAAAAGTCTATCAACGTAATTAACCATATAAACTAGATGAAAGAAAAAAACTACATGACAATCTAGCTAGATGCAGAAAAAGCATTTGACAAAATCCAACACCCCTTCATGCTAAAAGTTCTGGAGAGATCGGACATACAAGGACCGTACCTAGAAATAATAAAGGCAATATACAGCAAGCCAGTGGCCAACATCAAATTAAATGTAGAGAAACTTGAAGCATTTCCTCTAGACTCAGGGACAAGACAAGGATGCCCACTTTCACCATCTCTCTTCAATATAGTACTTGAAGTTCTTGCTAGAGCAATAAGTCAACTAAAGGAGATCAAGGGGACACAAATTGGAAATGAAGAAGTCAAATTATCCCTATTTGCAGATGATATGATAGTATATATAGGCGACCCCAAAAATTCCACCAGAGAACTCTTTCAGCTGATAAACACCTTCAGCAAGGTGGCTGGATACAGAATTAATTCAAAAAAATCAGAAGCCCTTCTTTATACAACAAATAAATGGGCTGAGAAAGAAATAAGGGAAACAACCCCCTCCACAATATTTCATTTCTTAATATGGGTACTTATTGCTTTATAAAACATCACATAGGTACATTTGTGAAGTTTTCTGTTTGATATACTTTAATAAATGCTCCTGTTGAAACTGATATGTGCTTCATTTTAAAGAAACTCAGGAACAGAAGAGAAGAGAAGAGAGTGTGAATCTACAGAAAGAATAACAGACAAATTCTGGTAGGGAAAAAAGAATCTGAAGTTAAGGGCTAAATTCCCAACACACACACACAATTGAAGAGAAAGACAGGCAGTAAGTAATCATGGAACATGTTCTCAAGGTTTTACACACCTCAAGTTATAGAAGTACAGTAGACAGAAAAATTGGGCAGAAATGTTATTGAAATAAGTAATGCCAGATAATTTTCAACTCATTGAATATCTTATAGACACATGAAGAATCGTTATCTTCTACTGTAATAAAGGAAAGGCAAACTATAATACACTTCATTTCAATTTTTTTAAATTAAAGATAAATAGAAAACCATAAAAGCAGATATAAAAAGAGTGTTGCCTTCAAATATGTGCAATATCACTGACATTTGATGTCTCCTTAGTGACAGAGGACTCACAGAAAATGGACAGTTTCAACATGGGAAAGGTAAGTGAATCACTATTCCTAAATAGAGATGGAACAATGTATTTTCATACAAACCCAAAAGCTTCCAAAGAGCCAGCAGCTTCATGGACTTAATATAACCAGTCATTGGTTTTAAGTGGGATGCCACTCCACAGCCATAACAGAGGATTGAACAAACCTGCAGAAAATCCTATATGGACATGAAAAAAAAATAGAATTCAAACACACCTTTGAAAAAATTCTACATGGATATGAAGAAAATAGCATTCAAACTGACCATTGAAAAATCTTATATGAATAAGGAGAAACTGGAATTCAAACACACCATTGCTGGGAGCATAAATAACAAAAGTCTTGGGAAAGGAACAACTTCTATTAATGCTGTATGAAAATCAGTTTACTTCCACGTATAGACCCACCAGGGAAGATTGTAGAGCTAACCTATGCAGGACAGACTAACCAGTCTCTCCAGAGAGTGGAAAGGACAATCAAGTCATATTTGCATAAGGGGGTTATTTACAGTATCATTATTAAGTAACTACAGCTACACAGAAGACAGGGATGACTCTCCTAAGGGTGATATTGAACAAAAATCCAGAAACCAGAGCACACACTTCATGGTTCCTATTACACAAGAAGGGAAGCCAGTCTGGATGCCAACTATACTTGCAGGTTATATACCAGATGGGCTTCGAAGTGTGGGATCATTCTTAATCTGGGTGCTGGCTAAATGTACGTGCTTAGATTCTGGAAGCAGATTTGAAACAGAATTTTATGATGTGCTCATAATACATAATACTTCAGCAAAGTTAAGAAATTGAAATTTGGGTTAAATAACTAGCATCTTTTAATAGGTGAGAATTATACATTAAAGAAACTGTGATTGGCTGGCCACTAATGCAACCATCTCCAAATGGAAATTCTTTGATGCTCATCTTCTACTTGGAGTGGAATAGGGGGTGTTGTTAGGAGCTGACATGTTTTAATATTAAAAAAAAATCTTTTAAGAAACCTTCTTTGAATGCCAAATTCTACAGATCTCTTGAGGTTTTTGAAGACCATCTCTCTATCTCCGTATATTTGGATAAGCAAATGTTGCTTGTCTGTTAGCAACTTGATTTCCAGTTAACTTAGAAAACATCTGTGATAAACTATACTAGTACCTAACCAAATGACATGTTTGAATGACTATTAGTTTGCATCTCTTAATTATCCTAAAAGTTTGTGACAGTTACTCAGTTGCTATCAATGGGCCAAAACTTCACATTGCATTTTTAAGTGTTACCTTGGTACAATACCTTAAAAAGGTTTAACCTTAATTTTGTATCAATATACAAAGAGTAATACCAATGTAGCCAAATATAAGCTCAATTTTGTATCAATATACAAAATATAAGAGCATATTCAATTATCTGTTCCTTTTTCTTTATCATTTCTATAATACGCTATATCCCATTTTTTTCAAGTCTTTCCCCCCTACATAGGACAGAAAGAAGAATAGAGAAAAGAAAAAGAGAGAAATCCCTGTGTCTAACCTCCAAAACCTAATAAGACCATTTAACAACTTGTAACCAATCTCCCTAAATAACAAGAAACATCCATAACCCATCAAATGACCAAAGAGGAGGGATCATCCACCCCACCTTCTGGGAATGCGATGTTGCTCTCTTAAAATTACTTCCTGCTGATTTGGGGTGTAGGAAACCTGTTTGAGGCCCAAATAAGAATGGAACAAGCCTGTCACTGGGCAAAAAAAAATCACTTGCTTCAACTGTAGACAGAATGCAGTACAAAAAAGGACAAAACTTGGAAGCAGGTAAGTTGACAGCCTTGCTCTGCCAAGACAGGGTAAGCAAGTCCTTCATAATTCCTGCTTTATAATTAATGCCTGTCAGAGATATTGGGCTAAGAGGCTGAAGATAGATGCTCTAATATATGGAGAGAAATTGGGGACTGTCCAGGCAGCCAGTTGTCTGTCATTTCTTAGTTTTGGAAGCTGCTGGCTCTGCACTTCCTGTATAATCAGATATATTTTATCTTTCTCAGGTCTCTGATATGGTTGAAGACTAGGCAGCTATAGTCTCACAGTTAAATTTTAAGTTGTTTAGGAACTAAAAGGATGTTCTAGGTCCAAGAAGATGTTTTTAAGTTGGTAATGCAAGTTAGGATGGAAAATGGGTTAGGTATAGAACTTTAAACTCATGGAGACAGATGGATAATAGAATATTAATATCAGTTGTCAAATATGTATGGACTGGACATTGAGAATGTATGTTATACCCTATAATTTTCATAATTGTGGCTTAATTATTAAAAAAAAATTATGAGGGAGGAGGGGGAGAGGGTGGGAGGTGGGGCTGGGAGGGGAGGGAGGGGACTATGATGGAGATGTAACTTGAAGTAATAAACAAACATTAAAAAAAGAAATTGTGATGCACAAAAATATTCAACAATATCAAACATTAAACACTGGATTAAAAGAAGCATCTGGAATTTCTGATTTTATTTAGCACCAGTTACTCTCAACACAGCACTTCTGAGATGGCTACAGCCTGCCATCTTGGGTGAGCATGTAAGTCAGCCTCACTGATGGTAGATTATGTCCTGCAGTTTTTCTATATAATGTAGCTTGAAACTGTGAAATTGAAGGATCTAAATCTGAAAAAGAATAATCTCATTTAAACAATTTTATCCTATCTATGGCACAAAATGTTCAGAAAACAAAATACCTTATGTTCTGGAGTAAGGAAAAAATGAAGTACATTTGATACAAAATAGTCATGTGAAATTGTTGGTAGTTTACTATTTTTTTAAACCTAAATGAAGGATTATCACCTGGGTTAGCCTAACAATGGGGATACTATATGCTTTGTAAGGCCTCAACCCAGTCATTGAAGCCTTCTAATTACATTCCAGGTTATCTAAGAAGACCTAAAACTGAATTCATACAATTAAATCTTTTTATCTTAAAAGATTGAAGTGTTGACCAGAAAACCAAAAGTATCCAAATATGAAGAAAATGCTTTTTTTTCTCAAATGCATGTAAGATTTTTTTTAGCCAACTATTTGTTGATCAACTTTAGTTCTTCATATATATGTGAATAATTATATATATATGTGAATAATTATATATATATATATTAATGCAGGGGTACTTCAGAAACAGAGCACTACTGCTCACTTTCTCTAATATATATATATAGATTGTATTTCTATTCCAAGAAACCTTTGCTCTTATCATGGAAAAGCAAACTTGAGAGAAATATGATAGCCCACACCTGTGATCCTAGCGTTTGTAAAGTGGAAGCAGGATAAGCCCTGTGTCACCCTTCTCTATGCCAGCACTCAAAACTGAAACAGTAAAGTGAGCTGAGACAGTTTATACTTCCCTATCAGTCCTCAGATTTATTTAGGCAGAACATAACTGGAGCCAAGTGTGATAACTCCAATAGCATGCTGATTTATGCTCTGATGTACATGTTGGAAGCACTGGAATATGTCACTGCATTTACACGTGAGGAATTTCCATGTCCCTCTGCCATAGAAGGGATGGATGCTTGTTTACCTTTGAAATAATGTCAAATCATTGATTTCATCTTGAAGAGACCAAAAATATTTAAGTCATAGAGAAGTAATAAATATCCTTTCAGAAATCATCGAGGTTGAGCTTATCCTGTGGTCAATGTGACTTTTTCAAATTACCCTGTTCATCTGAGGTTTTTTTCACTCATGTTATCAGCCTTCCTTAAGGGATAGCTTATTCTTCCCTTGAAGGATATTACTAGGAATAGAACAGGGAAATCTTGCATAGGATTCTGGGTAGCCCAGTGAAGCTTAGGAGAATAGGTGGCCATTTACAGGACCCAAGGAGCAAACCACACCTCTCTTTTGTCACGAAGTTGCTGTAAATGCCAATCAATTTCTTAATTATTTCCAAAACCAAACTACAAGCATATAGCAAAATAAGCAACCAATCCTAGAGCCCATCCACAGGACAAGCCTGGGCTACGGAGATAATTGATGGAGCTAATGAGAAGCAGGTGTCCAGCGCAGCTGTGTTCTCAGCTGGGGGTCCACAGCGGGGACATCTCAAAGCCTTAGAAATGAATTTCCTGATTAAATGGCCACAACAGAAAAATCCCTTTGGGAAGATGTCTGGACTCCACTTGAACAGTTAATGTTTGATGGCAAACTTTTAATCAAGAGTAAGTAGATAGAGCTGTCTTGGGTTGGCCGCTGGCTTGGTCTGAATGCACACTACGGAAGTCTCTCGGTGATGGTGGCTGGTTACGTATTTATTATTTTGTAAGTCTTGGTAGAACATTCAAGGTACACAGCTTTCTCCATGCTCTTCCTAGGCGTAACACCAAGTGGCTAAAACCTTAGGCAATAAACATACTTTAGCTGCCAAATGATCTTTTGCTTTTTATTCAGGACTTAAGTTGAACCTTTCCAGGGCAAAGCAAGGTTTATTGCATCAGTTGAAAACACCTGGTCACCATCCTTGTGACTATTGCTTGTTTCCAGACTTAGAGAAATTAGAGGCAGTAGAACCAGCAGAGCTCAGTTTGCTTTTAATTCTGAGTACTGATGAGAAGCCATTGAAGTGGCAAAGCACCCGGCTGAGAAAGTGCTCTGAAGATCTGTAGCCCACTTCTTCCTACACACCAGTGGATAAAAAGATTTTCTTTTCTATGTTGTTACCTATACCTGTTTGTTCTTTTCCTGGAGGATTGCCTAACTGAATGCATAAAACTTAGAATATTTCCTATTACAAATATCCTGTATCAATTATCTTTGTGTTGTATTTGCTTCATATGGCTGTGGTAACAATACTTAAATACAAGGAGATATATAAATACATAAATACAAGTGCATAAATATCTATAAACTATATAAATATTTATAAATTTGTAACTATCTATTTATAAAACCATAAATATAAGAAACACAAGGAGAGTTGACAGGTTTAATCATGGGTGGGCACACTGCTTAGGAATTGCTGCATTGATTAGGAATTCAGGTCATATATGTGGATATATGTTACGTGCTGTATATTTTCAGGTCAGCATAACTCTTGGGGCCCCCAGGAAGCTGAAACACTACAGAGCAAAACCTCAGAATGTTATAATTTACTTAAAGTTACCACTTTCTCCAAAGTTTATTCTATTTGTGTTTCAGTTTTTCTCTTTGGCAGTTATAAATGCCAATTATTTCTCTCCCCCAAAAGTATCAATATTAGTTAAACCAGTAGGCAGCCCTGTCAAACCCATCCTGCTTTTTTTCTGAAATCTTGTTTCCTGGCATATCCCAAAGCTTAAGAGTCCTCTCAGTCATCTCTGAAAATTACTTGAGAATAAAATGACTAAACTAGCTTCAGTCAGTGCTTTAGTATTTCTGTATAAGCTTCCCAAAAGATAAATGCAGAGTGATATTAATTATAACAAGACTTTTTCTGAGAGTTCAAATGAAGTGCTTCCTAACATCATTCAAGTTCATTAATTTCAGTTTACAGCAAAAAATTTCATGCAAATGTATACTGCTCTAAAGGGTCTCAAATCTAAGGCTGAGTGGGAAACCTACAGTACAGAGATTTAAAAATATTTATATTCTTTGGAATTTTCATAGAATGTATTTTGAACATATTCACAGCCCTCCCCTGAACCCTTCCCTTTACCCCCGCCCCAACGATATCTCTAGAGGAAACATCAGTGGCAAAATGGTAGAGAAAATAGTATTGTGCAGAACTTATGGGCATATTTCATATTCAGTGAAATACTACTTTAAACTATTTATTAAAATGCTATAAATAATCTACATGTGGTATTATCTTATCTCTCTGGGAGTACTGAATGAAAAGAGATAAGCCTATATTTGTGAGATAATGCCAGATGTCAAATATTTATAGGATTTTTATCATTACCAGAAAATCCCTTGCATTTTTATGAATCATGAATGTTTAAAGAACTATTTTTTTTGTCTTGAAGTATCAGCAGCTCTTGGAGAGAAAACTGCATGACTAACTCTATTTCTACTGACAGGATAGATATTTTCAAGGCTTCGCTGTTACCCAACATGTGTGCACACCAGCCCACGTGCACTGTTTCCATGCTGATTTTAAGGAGATAATGTGTAGCAGCTATTCTTAGAATAAACACGGGAAACAACAGGATGGGAGCTTTGAGTGGAAAGGGGCAGGGATAGAGTTAGTCAGCCTGTGATAGAAACATTGTGTTAAGTAAATGTCAGGCGTTAGTCACCCCTAAATAGGAGGCAATGGCCATGCTGCTTAAAGAAATAATAGGAAAGTCGTCAATTTTAGAGACTTTTAGTGAATCCTAAATATACAGCTAATTCAAATTCAGGGTCATATCAGGACAGTTTCTCTATTGCCTATATTTTAAAAACACACCATGAATATCACTGCAAAAATAATAAGTTATTGCAGAGTCCTCTGAGAACCACCATATGCACAAGGCAGTGGCTGTGGTATCATGTTATTCCTTTCGTGTCTGTGACTTTAATAAGCAGGCAAGGTTTTACAATCTTATCTTATTTATCAGCAAGGGGGTGTACATGTTTGTGTTTCTCTGAATACAACTTTACTTTTCTAAATCATCATAACTTTTGAGTTGATCATAAAAAATTGAGTTGATGATATTTGAATAAATCAAAATCCAATGAAACATTTAGAAAAAAATCATATCTGGGATTCTATTTTTTTAAAACAGGACTGATATTATTTGCAACTATTGGTTTCAGTTGTAACTTAAATTTTGCCTTGAAAATATTAAACATTAACTAAAATTAATCAATTAGCAAATCATTCAAAATTTGTACTTTCTTCATTCAACAAATTTTGAGACATTTTCTGGAAGAACAATGCTAATATAATTAAAATTCAAAGAGTAAATATTTCATGTGTACAAAGAAGAGTAAGGAATCATTACTGTTGTTTTACAATAATGTCCTAAGAGTTTGGGATAAAACAGAATGTGGGCATAAAACTAGAGAGCTAGATGACAGTAAGCATGAGGTGCAGGGTTCATGAGGGACCTAGCATATTCTAGGCAAGAGCTCTGCACTGAGGTACATTCCTGCCCTCTCTCTTATGTTTTTTTAGAAATGGTTCTTCCAACTACATATGAGAATATCACAGACTGAGATGCTGAATAAATCTCACCATTATCAAAGCACCCTTTTTATCTGAATGAAGATTGCTTGAGGTACCGGATATCTAATAACCTTCCTCATTTATGCTGTGAGATTTTTAATGAATACCACAGTGAAGTGTCAGAATTGGAATGAAGTAGTATTTTACATTTTGCAATAAGTGAGTATTCTCATCGGGACTTTTCAAATCAAAGAATTTCATTTCCAAACTTGATAGAGTCATTACTAAAATTAAATTGCATTAGGTTTTAAACTACCTATGTGAACATCATATTGCTTAGTATTAATGTTCACATTTAAGGCTGTGAACTTCAGGGTGCTCTGGTTCATGCCTTTTACTTTTAATTAAAGTCAATAATAATCTAAGTTCTGTTTTTGAACTGAAAACTGGACTGTTTGCTTGTTTTTGGAGTTGTTTTCCAGTTTTCTTGCTACATAGTTTGGGGAGTGGACTCTCATTGCTCTGGCAGCTGACATAAGGAACCCTGAAGTAGACACATGATGGTTCCTGGAATGTTTCCCATGTCATATCTTTCTTGTGAAGGGTGTACTTTGGGTGTTTTGGATAGTTTCTGTGATTTGTTTGAGCCAAAGGGAAAACAGGATGCATCTTGTTCATATGGTGGGTGTTACAATGATAGGGAATGTGGGCTCAGAATGAAGCTGAATAGTGAACTGAACACAGCCCTGGGCTCAAGTTCAAGTACTCCAGAAAGTTAAAATAGTAATAATTATCTGCCTATTCCAAGTAAATGCTTTCATACATGGATATACTTTAGAAAGCTTGGACAGTAGTAGGTTTCCATATGGCTTTTCAAAAGGCCTTTAGTATTAGTTGCCCCCCCCACCATATTCCTTCTTTTACCCTACTTTCCCATCCCCTTCCTATTTAATACTCTTATTCTGGTTTCTCTTTTGTCTTTCAATAACAGTATATTCTATTTCCCCTTTTAGGGAGTTTGTCTTCTCCCAAGTGTTCCCTTACCAGTCACCTAACCTCTGTGGTTAGACTGTAGCAATAATATTGAAAGCTTAAAAACTAACATTCACATAGAAGAAGAAACATGGTATATTTGTCTTTTGGATTTGGGACTAAGGATGATTGTTTCAGGCTCCATCCATTTACATGCAAATTTAATAATTTTATTGTTCTTATCAGCTAAACAAGACCTTGTTGTGTAAATGTACCACATTTCCATTATCCATTCATCAGCTGATAGACATCTAGGCTTCTCTGATTCCAATTTCTGACTATTCTGAATAGGGCAACAATGAGCATGGATGAGCAAGGGTCTGTGTATCTAAACACCACAGAATGTGTAGAATCCTTTGGATACGTGCCTAAGTGTGGTATTACTGGATCCTGAGCTAAATTGACTTACAGCTTTTTGAGGAATCTCCACGATGATTTTTCTAGTGACTATACCCATTTGCATTTACACCAGCAATAAGTGTTCCCTTTTACCTATATTCTTAACCAGCATATGCTAGCATTTGTTTTCTTAATTTTAGCCATTCTAACTTGAGTAAGGTGAAATCTCAACATAGTTTTAATTTGCATTTCCCTGATGGCTAAGGATATTGAACATGTTTCTTACCATTTGTGTTTCCTCTTTTGAGAACTCTCTTTTTAGTCTGTACCCCATTTCTTGACTGGGTTATTTGTTTTCCTGATGTTCAGTGTTTTTAGTTCCTTATATATTCTAGGTACTGTCAGGTGTATAATTGGTAAAGATTTTTCCCATTGTGTAGACTCCACTTTGCTCAAATGATACTGCCTTATGCTGTATTGAGGATTTTCCAACTTCATGAGTGTTTGTTGCTTACAGTTGTTGGTCTTAATGCCTGTCTTATCCATGTCCTATTCAGAAGGTCCTTTCCGGTGTCAATGAGTTCAAGCCTATTCACCACTTTCACTTCTACCAGATTCATGATACCTAGTCTTATTGAGGTACTTGGTTCATTTGGAGTTAAGTTTTGTACACAATTATAGATATGGATCTATTTGCATTTTTATATGCAACCATGCAGTTTGACTAACATCATACCTTGTAGATGCTTTATTTTATCCAATGTATAGTTTTTTTGCTTCTTTGTAAAATAATCAGGCGTCCATATGTGTGTAGACTTATGTTTGGGTCTTCAATTTAATTCCACTGATTAATGTGTCTGTTTTTAATGCCAATACTCTGTTGCTTTTATTATTGTAGCTCTGAAATTTGAGATTGTAATATCTCAAGAATTTCTTTTATTACTCAGAATTGTTTTAGCTATTCTGGGTTATCTTTTAATTATTTAATTTTCTTTCAGTTATATAACTTTATTTAGTAATTCTTGTGTTTCCATATGAAATTGAAAATTGTCCTTTCAAGTTCTGTGGAGAATTGTATTGAGATTTTGATGGATACTATATTGATTGTTTTCTAATAGGATGCTATTTTCATAATATTAATCTTTCCATTCTGTAAGTATGGGAAATTTTTCCATCTCTTTGTGTCTCTTCAATGTCTGAAAGTTTTTATTATACAAAAATTTCACTTGACTTGGTTGTTATAACAAGATAGTTTATTTTATTTTAGTTTTTGAGATCACTGTGAAAGCTACTGTTTCCCTGATTCCTTTCTCATTATTTTTGTCATTTGTATATAAGAAGGGTATTGATTTGGGGGATTTTAATTTTGTATCCTGCCACTTTGGTGAAAGTGTTTATCAGCTATAGAAGTTTCTTAGTGGTATTTTTAGGGTTTTAATATATAATATCATGTCATATGCAAATAAAAATACTTTGACTTTTTCCTTTTCTATTTGTATCCTCTTGATCTTCTTCAGTTGTCTTATTGCTCTATTAAGATTTAAAGTACTATATTGAATACCTATGGAGACAGTGGACAATCTTAAAGATAAGGTTCCTGATTTTAGTAGAAATGCTTTGATGTTCTTTCCACTTAAGATAATGTTGACTGTGGGATTGGTGCAAATTACCTTTATTATGCTGGGTTATGTCCCTTGTATTTCCTATCTCCTTTTTATCATGGAGTGGTAGTGTATTTTGTCAAAGACCTTTTCTTTTCCTATTGAGGTGATCATGTGTTTTTCTGTCTTTCAGTCTGTTTGTGTGATGGGTTCCATTTACACATTTATGTATGTTTAAATATCCTTGTATCTCTAGGATGAAGCCAACTTGATCATGGTGGATAATGTTTTTGATATGTTCTTGAACTCAAGTTCTTTTTATCTATTTGATATTTTTTCTGTCTATGTTCATAAGAGATATTGCCTCCAAGTAAAATCTCCAGTACCAGGAATGGGATACATCTTTTTAATTCATTGGCCAAATGCAACCGAAGGATCTCTTAACCATTACAGGCTGTTGCCTAAGTTATTGGTTCCCTTGTGCAATCTGCTGGTATGGCCCTATTGCTGACTTGCTTCTGTCAACAAACATGAAGAAATTGAGTTGGTGCCCAGATAGAAGCTTCACACCTACTGACTAGCATTCATGATGCTGGAAAGTATGCAGCTTGCCACCAGAGGAGAAAAGTCATCATCAACATCACCCAGCTACAAACTCTGCAACCTCCAACAGTGGCATGCATGCAAGACATACTGATTCAACATTGGCACAAAGGTTACCACTTGTTTTGCTTTGCTTTAATGCCCATTCCTTGAGATGGAACCCATACCTGACAATGCTACCATAGGCAAGAACCTGAGACTAGATAGTTCATGGGCCTAGGGGAGAACATTCCTATTATGAAGAACATAACTTTAAAATACTTCTAACAACATATTGCTATACCTGTAGATCAGCACCTCACTCACCCAACATCAGAGAAGTTTCTTCTTTCAGTAAATGGTAATTAACAGAGAGATGCACAACTGGATAATATGCAGAGAGTGAGAGATTTTTGAGTACTCAGCACTAAGTGGGGTGTCTTCACCAATATTCTCTCCTCAAAGCTCAGAGATCTATGCAGATGAGGAGGTGAAAAGATGTAAGGGGCAGAGGTAGTGGATAACTCCAAGTAAACTTCTAGACACAATATGGCTGATGCAAATATAAACTCACAGAGATTGTGGCAGTATGCATAAGATCTACACATGCTCAAGCTGGATGAGGTCCCAGCCCTTACAAGTGGAAATATGAGACCCACCACAAATCAAGAAGTTATTTGCCATTGGTACTTGCTGGGAAAGAGAAAGTCATCTTTCTCTAATCAAGTGTTTCTGGGTATATCAACCATAGTTCAGGGTCTACACTTTGCCCAGGGGTAATTGGACAACATAAAATGGACTTCTGTTTTGTTCTTTTGTCTTTTCTGTTTCACTTTGTTTATTTAATCATTTTTTGTCTTATTTGCTTTGATTTTCATTCTTCATTTTGTCTGTGTTTTGTATAGAAAGAGAGAGAACATAAGGCTGGGCGGATGGGAAGGTGGGGAGAACCTGAGAGGAGCTGGAGTGGGAAAGAAGCTGATCAAGATACATTTTAAAATTTTCAATAAAATTCTTACTAAAAAATAGTAATCATTTGGAATGAACACAATTCTAATGGAGTAGGCTTGTAAGACCTGGAATAGAGGAAGTGTGGATTTACACAAAGTTGTTCATAAGGTAGCTCTCCTTACCTCTCCCCAGACAACCCTGTGGAGAGTTGTTATTTGAGAAGGACACCCATTAAAAAAATAATCCATGTCATTAAAAAACAATCTGAAATAATATGGGCTATCCTGGAGATATTGTAAATATTCACTCAGGAGAAGAATGCTCCAAATGAAAAACAAAACAAAGCAAAACAAAAAAACAGAGATACTGGGTAAATATGCCAAAGAATAACAAAGAGTATGGTCATAGGAAGTTGGATGAAATGGGCAGTAGTTGACCAACAGAGCAATTAAGGACAATAGAAAAAGTCTCAGTGACCCAAACATGGTGTCACCGACTGGTAAGGGTACCATAGACGTGGTGGGACATGCCTTTAATCCCAGCACCCAGAAGGCAGAGGCAGAAAGATTTCTGTAAGTTAAAGTCTACATGGCGAGCTCCAGGCCATCCAAGGCTTCATAGTGAAAGTCTTTAAAAGAGCAAAAAGAAAGAAAGTAAGGGATGAAAGAAAGTTAGAAAGGAAGTTGAAAAGAAATAAACTTAGAAAGAAATAAAGAAAAAAGGAAAGATAGAATTAGTAAATGAATCAGAGCTGTTACTTGGATAAATTTGAATATTAAATGTAAAAATACATCTCAAAAATAAAACCAACCTCAATCAAGCTAGGCACAAAGTGAGTACTCTGGACATTTACTTCCCACTCACCATTGCTATTTTGCCTTCTCTCTCACTTTCATCAGCAACACAATTCCTTCTAGGCAGACTCCAGGCAGACATCCAGCACTGCTCCTTATTTCGGAAACTTACACTTGCTGTAGTATAGTGTGTCCCCACCAAAATTCACCTGTAGCCTTGGAGGTGGGTTGGTAGCTATGGATTTTAACTGGTGATTAGACCATGAGTTTTCCAGAGTCTTGACCAAATAAGGCTCTTACAAAGGAGTCCACACAATGTTCACTTTGCTTACTTTTGTCCTTTTGCCATATGGATGTACAGGAAGAAGATTCCATGAGATGTCAGAACCTTGACCTTGGAGATCCCAATATCTAAAGACATTCTTAAAAAAGTTTGTTTTTATAAATTTCCTAGCCCTGATATTCTATTAGATCAGCTCAGGAAGGACTAAGCTACCACACATCTTTCAATAACTCATAGTTATTCTGTATTTCAAGACTTGGTTGGAAAACCATGAAAACCTTTCTGCTGTGCAATCATTTCTGCTCTGAATTTCTTGTCTCATGCATTCACCATATTGAATCTCAAGTGCTCAGAAGTACAGCAATGGTCATGCTTTTTAAACTTTGCCCTTTTATGTTGCAAGCTTTGACTTGCCCAGATGAGTGTCTAATCAAAGTTTAGATACCAACTCTCTGAATGATATGGGCAAGTGTAGTCATCTAGACTGCATGTCCATAATTTTTCTTTGCTTTCATTGATTTTGGAAATTGATGTGTCAAACACAGGGTATAGAAATCATTTTTGCACAGTATTAGGCAAAAGGGGGGAATTGTCGTGTTTTGTCTGATGTCATGTTTTCTAATGTTAATTAATTTGCTTCCCCAGATCTGTTTGCTGGATTTAACAACAGACCCTCATGTAAGCCAAATGATGCTGTGTAACCTTACCTACAAAGTTATCTCTGATTGGTTTAAATAAAGTTACCTTGACCTGGGCTGGGGCAGAGAAAGAGGTAGGCAGAGCTAAGGTTCAGGGACTTTTGATGGGTCAGAGAAAACAGGAGGAAGAGAGGGAGAGAGAAGGAGGAAGAAGAGACACCATGGGCCAGGTGAAGCAAAAGTGAATGTGGCCGTTTTGTTCGAATGACCGTGTCTTTTGCCTTACAGAAACTTTTCAGTTTCATGAGGTACCATTTATTGATTGTTGGTCTTAGATCCTGAGCTGTTGGTGTTCTGTCCAGGAGGTTGTTACCTGTGCCAATGAGTTCGAGGGTTTTCCCCACTTTCTCTTCTAATAGAATTAGTGTGTCAGGCCTTATGTTAAGGTCTTTGATCCACTTGAACTTAAGTTTTGTGCAAGGTGATAAGTATGGGTCTAATTTCATTGTTTTATATGTCAACATCAAGTTAGACCAGCACCATTTGTTGAAGATGCAGTCCTTTTTCCATTGTATGGTTTTGGCTCCTTTGTCAAAAATTATGTGACCATAATTGTGTGGGTTCATTTCTAGGTCTTCAATTTGATTCCATTGATCCACTGGTCTGTTTCTATACTAGTACCATGCTGTTTTTATTACTATTGCTGCTATTGCTGTATAGTACAGCTTGAAATCTGGGATGGTGATGCTTCCAGATTTTTTTTTTTTTTTTTTATTGTACAGGACTGATTTAACTATTCTGTTTTTTTTGTTATTCCATATGAAATTGTAGTTTTTAGTTGGCTTCTTTCTGCTAGTAGCCAAAAATCGGTGATATGTCTCCAAGTAGCTTACATGGGTAAAGAACCCTGCCATTCTGGTTCTCATCTCATTATAATCAGTAAGAAAATGTTTAACTTGTGATGATAGTACATAGCCCACTCTGGAGACCAACTCTCCAGTTTATTCTTGCTTCTAGCCACTGGGTCTGCCACCTTGTCTTCCAGAACAGTCCTGGTAAGTTCCCTCAGAGGAGGAAGATAGCCCACAGTGGGTTTTGGTGATTTTGATTCATTTTTCTGACTTTTCATCTCTTTTACTTAGATAACAGTAACTTGAGCGTTGGATTGAAAAAGCCAGCACTAACCAGAACAAGAAATTAACTTCCAGAGAAGCAACTCCTACATTTTAAGTCTTGTTCTATTTATTTCATCTACAAGAACTTTCTATTCGAGGGTGACAATTTTAGTGCTAGGATCTTAGGTCACTCACCTGTTTGGTAGAGCTAAGAGCTGACCAAGTAACATTTAGTTAATGAATAATTTATTTAATGATTGATCCTTTCTGCTTGCTATTTTATTCAAACATTGGTGTGAAAAATATGACTCTAATGCTTCTGTTATCTTTCTCTAACACCGATAATTCACTTTTATTTTCACAGTTCTCCTTTTAAACTTGCCAGGATTGTGGCTGACCTTAAGAATTTAAGATCAGAAATAATAAAAGATACAGTTTCTAAAATCTAAATCTTAGAAACTGTAATGGACACAGGAAGTAATACAGTTGATTCCCTGGGTTCTAAATTAGAGTCTGACAGGAATGCTGTCTTTGTGCAGAGCTGTGAGACTCATGCCAGGAAACCCACTGAGGGAGCATGTGTGTCTTTCCAGCCTCCATTTTTCCATGTGAACAAAACTGAAAAGAAGCTGTGCCTGCAGAGACTAATTGACTAGAATTTCAGGCCTGTGGAGAGATTGGGATGTTGAAGGTCTAGAGACTAGCTATCTTAACTTGCGCTAGTTCTAGTCCTCCAGAACAGCCATTCCCTGCCCACCTCTGTGTCCAAACTAACATGTCATGATTAATAGATAGAAAACTTTTGGAATCTACTAAGTTAGCTGACCACTAGCTTTCATCAATCCAAAAGCTAAGAATGTCCTCAGCTAGCATCTTGACCCTATAGAAAAGTTCACTCACCTCAGCTTAGCTGCTTCTCTGGTGTTCCCACCAAGAGAATTTAAACTTATCTTGAGTTATGACTTTCTTTGTTCTTTAAAACTATAAAAACTTCATGAAACATTTTTTTACATTGTAACATGGAGTTTGAGGTAATGTAGATCTGTGTTCCCAGGCCATGGTCACTCAAAATGCTTCCAGAACAAACCATCTCTTTATTAGGAGAGCTATACTTTTTGTTTGGACATCCTAAATATTTTTCTCATTAAAAAAGTATAAAACTTACAACTTTTCATCTAAAAGAATCCTTAGCATTTTGCAAATATAGGACATATGCATTTAATCTTTTTTATGACTCAATGAAACAAAAATATAAAACATCGATTTTCCTTTTGGTATTTGAGAACTGACAGCTTTAATTGCACCCCTCATAAAGCAGAGGCTGCATCTATTCTGGTCTCAAAATTATTCCAAAGAGTTATAATTAAAATACAGGGGCCACCAGGCTGCCTTTGAGTGAAGCAGGCAAACTAGAATGACTTTTGCAGTGTGCCATTTGAAAGCCAGAGCTTACAGAAGTGTCAGAATTCTTTGAATTCATTAGATTGGTGTGCTGGCAATCATGACAAGCTCAGTAGTTATAGAAATAGAATTGTAATGTAAGTCCCAAAAGGAATGAATATAAGAAAAAAAAAAGAAAAGAAGGAAGGAAAGAGGGAGGGAAGGAAGGAAGGAGGGTAGGAAGGAAGAGAAATAAGGAAATTCCCACTGAGTCCCACATTGTTCTCACATCCAGTAGCTTCTTGAAAAAAACAAACAACCCCCCCCTCAAAAAAAAAGAGTTCCACTTGGAAAAGTGACAGAACATACATATTTGTGTTTAGAGTCAGTCATGTTTGTTAGTTAAGATAGTAGTTTGAACCATTGAACATAAAGTATTTAAGGAGAATTTCTGATTTTCAAACATATTTTAGAAACATGCTATTTTGGCATACTATCATAGTATAATATTTTGAAATATAAAAGTGTATCAAACCCACAGAGAAGGGAGAGCATTATGTTGTCTTCTGAGCTCAGCTTAGTCACTTCACCTGGAAACAAACAAACAAACAAACAACAACAACACTTCCATCTCACTGGGGTCCCAAAATTGTTGGTCAAGGATTTTTTTTTCCATTTTCTTCTTTAACACATCAATGCCAATAAAGATAAAAACTCCAGCTGTCATCCTCAGTTCTTTGAGGAAAAAAATGTGTATTATGCAGGTGGCTCAAGTTTTAATTGACCCTGCACTATCACACTAAAATGCCAAGAGACAATAACATGGCTCCAAGTAAAATCCCACAGCCTGGAGCATCCACTGGGGCAGGGGCCAGTCTTGGCAGTTGTCCTTTTAAGTGAATGCTCAACATGTCTTCTGAATATTTCTTTTTATTTCATTTCTATTGTGAGCTGTTAACTTTCAACTTCTTTCTCAAGTACTTAAACCAGGCTCCCTTCCTTTGTTACTTAATAATAACTTCAAGACAGTGAACACTAGCTTTGATCTAGCTATTTTGCGTGAAAACATTTTGGTCTGCCTGCAATCCTGTCTGGTTTCCAAGTAGTGTTTACCTAGCTCAAGCCATGTGTGATATTTTTAAGCACTGTCCTTTTTTTTTTTTTAACTTACTCACAGTGTGCCTGTGAAAGGTTTTCTAGCTTCTCCTCTCCTGGGAGTAGGAAAAATAGGGTGCTTTTACTTGATAAAAATAGTATAACCGAGGATTAAAGACAAACATAGATATTCTCAAAACACAGATGGGACTCGGAGTGGCCATGTTAGTGGTATGGAACTGAACTGGCATTTTATCAGGTCACTTGTGATCTTCAGACCTCAGTTGTTTATTAAAACTTCATGTCATGACACTTTCAGTTTTCTGTACAAGTGAAAATCTACATTGCTTCTTCTCCCAGCTTTTGAATTCAGTGGCTCATATCAGGGCTGTCTCTCTGAACTGTGCACCCTCATCATCCCCCCCCCCCCATCCTTCCTGAGGATGGTGGCAGTTTGTTCAGACCAGTGAGCTGGGAGCTCTGATCCCTTAAGTGCCTGCCCTTCCTGTAGAACTGACTGCTTGCTCTTGGCAGGAGGCTTACCCTGAAGTCTCTGCTGCAGCAAATCCTTACACTTCCTCTTATCCCTCAGCAGCTGTGTTTCTAGGTCATATGGTAGGTTAGTTCTGCTTCAGAAGCTGCTTATAAGCCAAAGTCCCCAAGAAAATAACCAACTTACCCTGAAGACACATGTGCAGTAAAGCAAACATCAATTAGAAATGCCTCACATTTTCTAGATTCTTTCTGCATGCCAAAAAGGATCCCTGGAGGTTATTGAATGCTAAACCATTTAATTGTCATCATATTAACCTCCAGAGTACAGTGTAAATGATGTGTGTACATGTTAAGAGATTGCCTACATGTTTTTTAAAAATAATTTATTTTTTATTTCTTCAAGTTACATCTCAATCACAATCCCCTCCCTACTCCCCCCTCCCGTCCCACCCTTCCACCCCCTTCCCCCTCAACCCCCCATCCTCTACCCTTTTTCTTTTTTTAGTTTAAGATATTTCTTCCCCCCCCCCCAACAGCTCTCCCTTTCAGTCCAACAAATGGTTCTTTCTCTTATAACTATAAATACAATACAAAACAACAGAAATAAATAGGCCACAATTATGAGAGTTATATGGCTTAGCATACATTCCCAATGTCCAGTTCATATGTATTTGGCACCTGACTTTAACATTCTACTATCTAACCATCTCCATGAGTTTAAAGTTCTATATCTAACTCAGCTTTCATACTAACTTGCCTCACAATTTTAAAAATATCTTCTTAGATCCAGAACACCCTCTTGATTCCTAAACAACTCAAAATTTAACTATGAGACTCTAGCTATCTATTCTTCAACCACCTCAGAGACCTGAGAGGGATAAATATATCTGATTATATAGGAAGTGCAGGGCTCGCAGCTTCCAAAACTAAAAAATGACATACCAGTGGCTGCCTGGACAGTTCCCATTTTCTCTCCATACATTACAGCATCAATCTTCAGCCATATGGCTCCGTTTCTCTGACAGACATTGATTGTAGAGCAGGAATTATGAAGGACTTGCCTACCCTGTCTTGGCAGAGCTAGGCTGTCGACTTACCTGCTTCCAAGTTTTGTCCTTTTTGGACAGCAGTCTGTCTACAGTTGAAGCAAGGGGTTTTTGTTGCCAAGAGAAAGGCTTACCACCAATTCAACCATCTCCCACTGTAGATTCTTCAATGCACATCTTCTACTTGGAGTAGAATAGGGGGTGCTGTCAGGAGCTGACATGTCTCGATATCAAAAAATCTTAAGTTAAGAAAACATCTTTGAATGCTATATTCTGCAGATCTCTTGATGTTTTTGAAGATGCCCTATCTATCTCTTATATTTAGATAAACAAATGTTGCTTGTCTCTTAGCAATTTGATTTCTTAGTAGCTTAGAAAATAACTGTGATAGATTGTCATAGTAACTAACAAAATGGCACGCTTGCATGACTATTAGTTTCCATTTCTTAATTATCCTAAACAGTTTATGACGGTTGGTAACAAGAGGCCAAAACTTTACATTTCATTTTTAAGCATTACTAAGAGATTGCCTACATATTTATGAGATCATACAAACACACACACACACACACACACACACACACACCTTAATCCAGAGTCACCTTTGATCACCGGCTTCCTCTCTAGATCCATAGATATCCATGAAGAAATACTACAGGTTCTGTCTTCAATATTCACCTTCAGTCTCCACTGCTACTGGCTTGGTTCAATCCACCAGATACCTTCCTCTGATTAATGCATTTGACTGCATCCTTTCTCTACTTTGCTTGCTGCCCTTTTTTCCAGCCCTACCTACCTACCTGAAGTATATGATCTCTTCCAAAACAAAGATAAGATTTTGTTTCTCATATGATTAAACTGTCTATTTTACTTAAATTCCTCTCAATGACTATCAGGCCCTGTATGACCTGCAACTCCCCTAGTTAGCTGACCCCAGTGAGTCTGCTGAACAAATCAGAGTCTTAGGGATTTCTCTTCAGTGGCTTCTCCTGAGGAAATATTCTACTTCCAGATATTCACGTGCCGAATGATTACGTTTAGGTTCTTGCTAATTTTTACTTCTTTAACATAGCCACATATTTTACAATTCTCTTTCATCATTTTCCTTAGGATAGAAATTTTAACAAGGTTAAATATCTAAAATCTGTACACTGTACATTTTACTTACAGATGGGTAGAAGGATATAAGACCAAAATTGTAGCCTGTTTTCTCCATTACAGACATGGAGGTAAAGTAAAGGAGTCACTTAAAGCTTTGGCCTGTCAAAGACAAGACATGGGTATGTTCTTCCCCAGCACTGCCGTTAAAGACTACTACTTTCTGTAGGCTACGTATCTATCTAAACTCAATGATTCTGGAGCCCAGGAAGATTGCTCAGTGAGGAAAACCATTTGTCATATGAGAATATATATATGTCATATAAGACAAAACATATATTGAAAAATTTGAATTCCTGTCATTGTTTCTAGTTCTGTGGTAAACACTGTGACTAAAAACTACTTGGGGAGGAAAGGATTTATGTCATTTTACACTTCCCAGGTCACAGTCCAAGGGAAGTCAGCAGGAACTCAAGGCAGAATCCTGGAGAAAGACACTAAAGCAGAAACTATGGAGGAATGTTGCCTACTGGTTTGCTATTCCTTGATTTCTTATACATCTCAGTCTACCAGCCCAGGAATGGCACCCAGAATAATGGGACAAACCCTTCTACATCAATCATAAATTAAGAAAATACTTCACAGACTTACCTACAGTTCCATCTTATGAAAGCATTTTTTTTCAATTGAAGTTCATTCTTCTCAGATGACCCTAGCTTGTATCAATTGAGATAATCCCCATAACCCATGTCAAAAGCCAGAGGCAGTGGCTCACATATGTAATCTTAGCACTCCTTTGTCAAGATAAGAGATGGAAACGGGAAACCTACTAAGAAGTTTTCTCCACATGAATGCTGTGTAACACATAGCACTTGTACGCACAGACACACACACATACACACACATTTTATTGCTATAGTTTTGGAGACATGGAGCACTAATTCCTAACATATCTTACTTCCATTGACTCATATTATAAAAAATTTGTATATTTCAGAGTGAAGCTCTATAAAGACCAACAAGTTCTTCTTAAACAAAGGTTTTGGGGGGCCGGAGAGATGGCTCAGAGGTTAAGAGCACTGACTGCTCTTCCAAAGGTCCTGAGTTCAATTCCCTGCAACCACATGGTGGCTCAAGACCATCCATAATGAAATCTGGTGCCCTCTTCTGGCCTGCAGGTGTATCTGCAGACAGAACACTGTAGACATACTAAATCTTAAAAAAAAAAAAAAAGGTTTTGGGATACATCTAACTAATGTTTCTAGAAATAAAATTAAACTTTTGAGTAAGGACAATATTTTGAAATAATGTTATCATTGAAGCCCAGATTAAATATCATCTTTTATAGATAGTTTCCTCTGGACATTATTGTTCCAGACATCTTTTTCTATGTATCTATTGGAGATTGTTATGAGTTGTTGATGTTAAGTCTTCTCAAATTTATGTATTGAAACTCTAACTCCCAATGTGTTTTATTTTGACAGAGGATCTATAGGCAAGTAGTTGGGGTTTTGTAATGACTTAAGTAGTGCTACGTGAACTTTCCAGAAAGCTGAGTCAAGTGGAATTGCTGTAGAGCCATGGCTATTCAGTTTTGTAAGTCAGCTTGCTTTTCTGAACACTTTAGGGATGCATAACTCACTTTTCCTTTACAGATCTTGAGGCCGGAAGATATTTGACTTTGATTCAGATCTTGAGGCATGCATCTTCTTACCTCAACGATCCAGACTAGAAGTGGATTCACCTAAGTAAAAATAATCTTTCCTGGGCGTGGCCTCCATTTCTGGGCTGCACTTCACTGCAGATGTAGCCAAGTCAACATCCCAGAATAGCCACCACACCTTCCCTTCCATCTCTTTTCTGAGAACACATTCCTCAAGCTCTGGAACTCCTCACTCTTTCTATACAGCCCCTCTTTGTGCCATGGAGTTGCTTGTCTGCCAAGTGCATGTTTATGAAACATTTATGCCTAACCCAAAAGAGCATGGCTCTCTCTTCCTCTTCAACTCCTTCCTCCGGGGAGCTGCTGATGTTTGCATGGTGCTTGACCTAGAATTTTTCTGTTAAACTGCAGTAGTACTGTCTGGCTTTCTTCTCCATCTATTGAAAGGGGAGTTAGATTAATATAAATTGAATTTAGTGAATATCTAGTGGCTTCCTATACAGTCTCTTAATTCGGGGCATGAAGATCAATTCGGCTGTGGGCAATTGGCATAGCAGTATATAGACTAAAAACAAGGTTTATGGCCTGGCATTGTTTTCAGCTGTTAATAGTCTTAAGAAGTGACTGGAGCCCAGATTAGGCCGAAGCCAGGTGAAACAAAGAGAGACTCTATTTAAGGACGAAGTGGGTGGAGCCTGAGAGTTCCCATATAGAGACAACAATGCTGGTGGACTGAAAAGTGGATGGAGAGATGGATCAGCACTTAGGAGCACTTTTTGTTCTTCCAGAGGTCCAGAGTTCAATTCCCATCAACCACATGGTGGCTCACAACCATCTATACTGGAATCTGATGTCGTCTTCTGGCATGAAGGGGTGCATGCTGATAGAGCGCTCATCTATGTAGAATAAATAAATAAATCTTTAAAAGGGGGGATAAAAGCTGATCTCAAACAAAGCTGAAAAATTATGGCCAGCTCTCCCTGAGGCAGAAAGAAGTTGATGAGCAGAGAAGGACTCAGCAAAACAGCAAAAGGCCAAGGACTAAACCCTGTGGCTCAGCTTTTACCTAGAAATTCAAACAGTGGCCTGAATAGAATTGTGGCCAGATTCCAAGACTGAGGCAGAGTGACTGAGTGGCTAATACAAACTGAATAAGTTGGTTTATGGACAGCTGAGGCCTTCCAGAGAGAATAAAGCCTCAAGCCTCATTTAACGTGAAGCTGCCTTAACCAATTTACCCTAAAGGACCTACATCTGCGATATTCCTGAGGAAAGAATGTTGACTAAGTGCCTTAAAGAATCTACTCCAGAGACTGTGTTCCTGACAACTGAGGACCTGCCCCAGAGACTATCCTTCTAAAAGGTTAGGATTAGTTGTTAGATAATAGTTGTTATAGTTATTAATAGGTTTAGTTGTTAGGTAACAGGAGCTATAGTCATTCTTAGGTGTACCATACTTTTTAATTATTAAACATTTATTAATAACTATATTCACTTATAAAAAATACACTTACTTATCTACTATTCCTACAAATTCCTACAAACCTTATGAATGCCTACAACCCATATAAATTCCTACAACCCCTAAGACCTAACCACTAAACCTATTGATAACTATTACAACTATTTTCATAACCTTTTAGAAGGATACAGTCCTGGGGCAGGTCCTCAGTCGTCAGGAAGACAGTCTCTGGGGTAGACCCTTTAATGCACTTAGCAGTCCTTTTCTCTTCTGGAATATCTCAGACGCAGGTTCCTTAGGGTAAATTGGCTATGGCAGTCTCACCTTAAATAAGGCTTGAGGCTTTCTTCTCTCTGGGAGACCTCAGCATCTGTAGGCCACCTTACTTCCTTCGTATCAGCAACTCTGCCGTTCTGCCTCAGTCTTTAAAGCTGGCCACAGTTCTGTTCAGGCCGCTGTTCGGACAGGTCAAACCCCTCTAGGCAAAAGCTGAGCCACAGGGTCTTTGGCCTTTTGCTGTCTTGCTGAGGCTTTATCTGTTCACCAGCTTTCTACTGCCTCAGGGAGATCTGGCCATTGGTTTACCAGCACTTTCTCCAGCAGGACTCTCAGAGCTCTCTAATATCGGGGCCCTTAGCACGCAGCTCTCTCTCCAGGCTCATCCACTTGTCCTTTTATAGGATCGCTCCTTGTTCCACCTGCTTCAGCTTAATTTGGTCTCTGCCCACTTAGCAATTGAAAACAATGCCAGGTCATAAAGTCTTTCCTTGTTTCACCTGGCTTCAACCTTGTTTTTCAGTCCAAAGAGACTCCCCTCGTTTCATGTGACTTCATCTATAAGCTGATAAGCTAATTGCTCACAGTGAAGTTGATCTTCATGCCCCGAATTAAGAGACTGTATCAGAAACCTAGATATTCACTAAATCTAACTTATATTAATCTATCAACCCCTACACTTAGGGCTAGTAGTTAGGTAATTGTTTATATTTGTTATAAGTGCATATAGTTATTAATAAATATATTGGAAAATTAAAAAGATTCATCTTTAATCTATTATTAAATTTTTATATTAATGAGACTAGAGACCCCAAGAGTGAGACCCAGCTTCTCCAGTAACATGGTGTATATGAGGTGGGATTACATAAAAATTTGAGCATAAAAAGCAGAGGAAGAAACCAAATATCCAAAAATCTTGACCTTGAACATATAGCTTCTAGAACTGTGATAAAATATGCGTCTTCTGGTTAAGCCACCCAGTCTATCACTGTTTTATTATAGTGATATTTACAGCTGAGAAGAACACCCTGTTACAGTTGCAGGGAATGTCTCTTAGCATTTGCCCAGTTTCTCATATACATGGTAGTTTCTGGTGAACAAAAATGGACACTTTATTACCTACTCTTTTAAATCTAGACTTAGAAATACTAAATATCTCTATATCATGAATAGTGTGCCTTTTCCCTTTAAAGAATATCCCCCACGTCTTCTCTTGACATGTTAAATGATATATTCTGTATCATTTTTAGCTGTGGAAAAAGAAGTGGAAGTGTCTCTGGCATTATGATAAATGCTGTTGACCTTCTCAGGTCCTGACTGTTCCTCTAATCCCTAATTCTCTAGAGTGAGTTAGAACTGACATTGCTCAAAACAAAACACAGGTTGCAAGCAATGCTCTTAACAGTTTTAGGATCACAGTGCTTTTGAGGCTTCCATTGAAGTTATCACAGTATAAAAATGGGCATGGGCCAATGCACCTAAAGTTGTAGGAGTTGATGGAGCCCATTTAAAGACTTTCTTAGGTGCAGTTGAATTAGGAGCTGGACCCAGTTAAGAGATGGGATTTCATCATCGAAGTGTGGGAGTTTATCTGAGCCCTCCAAAGGTGTGACTGTGGTGATGATTCCTAAAATAATCTGAAATGGATGTCTAAATTCATGAACAACCCATCCTTCTCACAGTGGCTCTGAGGTGGGGCTGTGTCACCTCAGGTCTTGGGAAATGTACAAAAGCTGACTCAACCCAGGATTCCCAAAAGCTCACCAAAGTGCCTGCTATTTTCCTGCCAGAGCCAGCACTGTAGATGGCTTGTGATGTTTTTAAAATTGTTTAAGGGCAGTTTCCAGGACTGATCCAACTATGAATTTAAATTAATCATGAGAATGATATGTACTTTAAGCCACAGAGACAAATAGCTTTAATGGAAATATCTCTAGAAATGCTGTTTGTACATTCTAAGACATGTCATGTTATACTTCCAGAAGTAAAAGGACCAGGGAGGATAAATGTGACTACTTGAGCCTTGCTGTACAAGTTGCCTCTGGAGTTCTGTTCATAGTCAAGCTACCTCAGATACAGATGAGGAGAGGTCAGCACAAGAGCTAGGCACCCCTTCCCTGGACGCCTTGCCCACTAGCTCCATAAAGAAGAAAAAGAGGATGCATAAGACATTTGTTTTTACTGGGAAAAATAATAAATCATATGAAATCTAACTTCCAATGATGTTAGCTTGATATATATATATATATATATATATATATCAACCCATAAGATACAGCAAAAAAAGGAAGGCCCTTTAAAATGCACTTTAATTGTCATGAAAGAATATAGGAGAGTCCATCCATAGCCATGTTTATTAACATTAAGTGTTATGTAAAAAGAAATAGCATACAAAATACTATGATTCTTCTGCTCCAGGGAGATACTCTGACAAGTGGAAAGATGGCAGGTGCATAGTGGTGTAATAATGTCACACCTCCAGTTATTAACATCTGTCTTCTTGTCTACAAAGGTCTTTATCCTGCCACTGCTCTGTGTGTGAGTTTCTAGTTTAGGGGTATGAAAATGTGCTAACGGTATCTTGGTAACATGGGACAAAAATTAAGCTGTATTCAATATTCAGAAGAAACTGTTTTTTTTAAACAGAAAACAAAAATTCAGGGGATCTGACACTGATGCTGCTCCAGCCAAAGTTTCATATGTGATTATAGCAGAAGTCCCTTTCTCTTGAGCCTTGTACTGCTTATGGATGCAGAGAGCAATCATTTTCCCCTTCACAAGTGCACCTGGAACGCTGCAGAATGATGGAGAGTGGGAATTCTAAGTAAACTCCTTAGAGCTAAATATGCTGACACATGCAGCAGCTAAAACTCCATTTCCTCCTCCCAGATATGTAACACCTCTGACTGTCATTTCTAGCACCGTTGGGAAAGCTCCATTCTCTCCGTCACATGGCTTCTCTTCCTAGCTTCATTTTTGTAATACCTATCTGTTCATGTGCACACACTGGGTTTTAAGTACAATCCAGATTAATTTTCTAGTTCACCTTTTAGAAATTCATATAGTTATGTTTCATATTTGTCAGGTTTTGGTGTTACAGGTCTATGGAAAGGGCCCTATTTTGAATTCAATTTGATGGTTGTCTGATCTTAGAAAAGCAACTTAAGCTTTCTGAGCCTGTGTGCTCATATGTATAAATGGGAATGAGTATCAGTATAACACACAAAGTTACTGTAATGGTAAAATCTTACGATGTGGATACAATTATTGATAAACCAAGTGTTTTCAAGCATAGTAATGCCTAGTGATTATTTGCTGTAGGGCAGTGAGAATTTTTGTTTCTTTAAAAATCCAGTTATGTTATATGAACTGTTTTTGTTTTAATCCCAGGTGTGGGATATGGGTTGCTTCAGATTATCCACAGCTGTTAACTATGATTGTTTTGTGCTCTAGGAAGGGCATGATTTTTATCAGCTGCAGATAGTTTAATTCTGACGACTCTGGAGAGGGTATAAACAGGAGAACCCTGAGAGGGCCTGGGACAGCTCCTGCTGCCCCTGCTGCTGCCCCTGCTGCTACTGGTCATTGCTGCTGCTGGTCAGTTTTGCTGCTGGTTCCTTCTGCTGCATTTGCTGTTGGTGGTTTGCTGGACTGCTGGATATTATGACTACAAAGATTGGACTGGCCTCTAGGAACCCAATAACCCTAATCAGCAGGAAGAAGTCTAAGGAGGTCTATATCCCCCTTTCTCTCTAACCTTCTTTCTTTCCTACCTAGTATTGAGGGGTTGGAAGGGATTAGAATAGAATAAGGGTTGAAAGAGTGGTAGATATAAGAACCCAATAAAGTAGCCAAAAAATAGTATGCCTATACTGTATTTCCTAACTTTTTTACTGAGAAATCAGCTCAAAGGCTGAGTTCACACTTGCTGTTCACAGTGCCATTTACTTGTGATACAATACAAAAAATACCTCTCATGTCCATGTATTTATACATGTTCATGTTTGTTATTGCAGAAGAAAAAGAGTCTGGCCAGGTTCTAGGCCAATATGACTAAATATCACTAACCTAGGTAGTTTCTTAAACAATTGATATATATTTTTTCACATTTATAGATTCTGGAAAGTTTAGAGTCAGACTTTGGCAGATTCACAGGTAGCGGCCACTAGCCATGACCTCACATAGTGGAGTGATCAGTGACCTCAGTGACCTCTCTGGACTTCTTTTGCAGATCTGCTCTCATTATCCAATTTTTTTCCAAAGACATTTCAATACACCACAGTGTAGGTAGAATTTGGATTTATGAAATTGAGGAGACTGTGGAACATCACAGAAAAGAGGGCAACAGGGCAAGACCTCAATGAGAATGAGGTGACAGTACAGATCTCCACAGAGTACAGTCTAATGGGAGAAAATGAAGCTATTTACAGAAATTTGTTAGCTGTGCACAACATTGGCAGAACTCTTCAGACAGAGCAGTTGTTCTCTACCTTCTTAATGCTGTGACCCTTTAATACAGTTCCTTATATTATGGTGACCTCCAACCACTAAATTATTTTTGTTTCTACTCCACAACTGCAATTTTGCTACTGTTATGGATCATAATGTAAATATTTGATATGCAGGATATCTGTTATGTGACCCCAGAATGGGTTGAGAACCACAAGTTGAGAACCACTGGCATGGCAGGAATGCTCCCTCAAAGCCCCTAAGGCAGGAGTGTGCTGACCAAGAATAAAGACACCATAGAATTCACTGGAACTGGATCAGAGCAGAGAGTATGTCAAAAAGAAATGAAGTCAGGAGAAAGCATCTTGTGGGTCCCTGGAAGGCTACAATTGGAGGTGACTAGAAGGTTTGCAGAGCGGAATGCAGGAGTGTCTATGTTAAAATACTCAATGTGCAGTATTGATGGTGCGACCTTGTGCTGTGAGGTGAGGACAGCCAAGGCCTTAGAAAAAGATCTGTGGGCTGAAGTTAGAGGTGATGGAATTGTGAGCTAGAGGCAGCAGTAAGGATAGCAATAAATGATTGGGTTGGTATTATATTTTGAAGGTAGAACCAAGAGAATCACTGCATAAATTGTATAGCAGATGGGAGCAAAGTCTGTGAGTAAATTGTACAACACCCTACTTCAATTTCTGGCCACAAAAAGCTCCCCAAAGAAATTACTTTACTTGTAAAGATTTAGAAGCCTGTAAAAGGAAGGTGAGGATTAATTACAACTTTCCAAACACCTTTTATTTTGAGAAAAGATTACAAAGGAAGAATTTGTGAGGACTAAAGGGACTAACCTTATTTATTTTATCTGGTAGCTTATGACTTACAGAAGAGAGATCAAAGCACCTGCTTTGAAATGTGAGCTCTCTAAAGGAGAGAGGCAGTATAGCTGGTGGCTTGGTGAAAACTGAAGAACCAAGCCACATGTTTGAGTTCTGCCCAGCTGTTTACTATCTTGTGTTTCTTTGTATGTAAAGAGCACTAAAAAAACAAAACAAAACAAAACAAAACAAAACAAAACAAAAAAAAACAGCCCACAAGGTGTTATAAAGATGAGCTGAATTCTTTCATGAAGAAGATGGAGAGCAGTACCAAGAAGTCAAGACCAGGTGCAGAGGTGTGTGTGTGTATGAGAGAGAGAGAGAGAGAGAGAGAGAGAGAGAGAGAGGTGTTTGTGTGACTGTGTGAGTATGTGGGCGTGTGGCATATATGTGTGTGGTATGTGTGCCTGTGTGGTGTGTGATATATGCTTGTCTTTCTGTGTCTATGGTTTGTATATGTGTGTATATGTTTATTTGTGTGGAAGTGGTCTTTCTCTTGTCCTCTTTCTCACTCTGTGTGTGTATGTGTGTGTGAGTGATGTGTATGAGTATGTATGTGTCTGGGTGTGTGGTATATATGTGTGTGGTATGTGTACTTGTGTGGTGTGTGATACATGTTTGTCTGTGTCTGTGTGTTTGTGGTTTGTGTATATGTGTATGTGTGCCTGTGTGTGTGTGTGAGAGAGATGTGTATATGTATGTAGGAGATCTCTCTCTCTCTCTCTCTCTCTCTCTCTCTCTCTCTCTCTCTCTGTGTGTGTGTGTTTGTGTGTTTATGCTGTGGAGGTTATTTGTTTTATATTGTTCTTTCATTACTGATTTGTACTGCCATTACTCAGCCAGTTTGTATTAAGAAGTACTTTTTAAGACAATTTGAGAAATTTCTGTTTAACAAGCTCAAATGAATTTTCATCATAAACTGAAATAGTAACGTAATCATTTTCTTGGAAATCAATATTGGCAAAAGGACTAAGGATGTACTTCAACAAGTATAGAATTATCCTGCCAAACAATCTCCCACAGGAAGGTTAGACACCTGAAATGTGCACTGGAGACATAGCTCAGATGTAGTACTCTCCTAGCATGTGTGAACAGCTAGGTTCAGCCTTAAAGTCAAGGAAAAAAACAGCCATGATCAGAAAACAAAGTGCAGTTATATTTCCCTTGGTCATGTCCATGACCACAAGCCTAGCTCTAGATCCATGATCTATGATCATACTTACTTCTGTCCCATCTACCATCTCTACAACCACAAGTCTAGCCCCAGATCTTGGCTCATTTCCAGGTTGACTGAACCAAGTTCAAGAAGTTCATCCACCAGTTTTACCTTGCCTAGTTCTCATTAACTGGCCTAAACCAAGGCAGGTTAGAATCTTACATCAGACACAATAGAAGAAAGAAGTCACATGCTCAGATCATGTCACCATGAACAAAATAATATAAAAGATCAAATAGCCTGTCTCCAATCAAACTTACTAGTCCTAAAGAAATGTTTTCTAATGAGAGACAGCAATAAAGTAGATTTGAATGGGTGTGGAGGGGGGTATATCTATAATCAGAATATATGTTTTAATAAAAAATAATAGAATTTCTTAGATGAACACCAGGACAGAGAATTTAAGAGAATAATCCTAAACTTTCTCAAAGAATTCAAGGAGTGTAAAGAAGACATAAACACACTATTGAACTTCAAGGGGATAACAATAAGCTCCTGAATGATGTCCAAAAAAAAAGTTTGACTGAATGAAATAATAAAGAAAACACAGGCTTTAAAATCAGATGTGTTTGTCCTTCTGATGTCTCTGATGTGGCTGAAGACTAGATGGTTGTAGTCTCACAGTTAGATTTTGAGTTGTTTGGGAATTAAAGGGATGTTCTAGGTCTAGGAAGATGATTTTGGGTTGATGATGCAGGTTGAGATGGTTAGGTATAGAACTTTGAGCTCATGGAGATGGACGGATGATCTTGATAGAATATTGATATCAGTTGCCAAATGTGTATGGACTGGATATTGGGAATGTGTGTTATGCCTTATAATTTTCATAATTGTGGCCTAATTATTCAAAAAAGAATTATGAGTTCTGGGAGAAGGTAGAAGGGTAGGACTAGGAGGGGTGGAGGGTGGGGACTGTGATGGAGATGTAACTTGAAGTAATAAACGTTTTTTTAAGTGAAAAATGAATTTGGTAAAGAGATAGCAGTGTTGAAGAGAAATCAAAGCTTAAATTAAGATGGAATTGAAACACTGAATAACACAATTAGAAAACTAAAACTTTGGAAGTGAATATGTTAGATAGAAGACAGTGTATCAGGATTTGGTGACAAAATAGAAGAATTAGACACCCTGATTTCTTAAGTTTCTGATCTCTGTGATGTTTTTGATAAAGGCACTCCATTCAGACCTTATTGCATATTGGAAAAATAGAAAGATATTGGCCATAAAACAATAAGAAATCCTTCCATACCAATAAAGAAGCCTCCCTTCATTATTGTCAATGTTCATCTAGCATGTATACATGAACTTTATCCTGTGAGGCTATGGGCAGAATTTCACAGGGTGAAAAGTAAAAGAAATAATGAAAAACAATGAATACATCTATCTCATCTCTGTGAAAGACACAAAGATTGTCCTCTGAAAAGCTAATAATAAATCACAATTTAACTTCAAAGCTGTATGTCTGAAGTTCCATAGTGTCTTGCATAGCTAAGCCACCTGATATTAGGCTTACAGAAACATTTAATGGAGGACAGGAGAGAGATGGTTGCTTCAGTCCTTCCGATAACCAAAAATAATCTCATGCAGTTGTAAAAAAGCAATTTAAATAATATTGATTTTATAAATGGAGTTTCAAAGACTAAGTAAATATGTATGCATATATGTATATATAGACATATAAATACATATATCTGGGTGTCCTTTCTGTCTAAATGCTGACTTACTAAGTCAGGTGTGAAAATGGAATTTCTCAGAGTTCTAACACTGGTAGTCAACAGGTTAAAAGCCCTCTGTCTTAGTTACTTTTTTACTACTGTGAAGAGACAACATGACCAAGGTGACTCTTATAAAAGAAACCTCCCCTTATTGTCAATGTTTATCTAGCATGTATACATGAACCTTATCCTGTGAGGCTATGGGCAGAATTTCACAGGGTGAAAAGAAAAAGAAATAATAAAAAAAATTAACTGGAGGCTAGTTCACAGTTTTGAGGGTTAGTCCATGACCATCATAGTAGGAAGCAGATAGGCATCATGCTGGAATAGTAGCTGAGAACTTTACATCCTGATCTGCAGGTAGCAGGCAGATAGACAGGCAGGAAGAGAAAGGGAGGGAGGGGGGGAAAAGAGAGACTGGGCCTGGGCATGGTGTGGGTTTTTGAAACATTAATCCCTCTTCAAATGGCACACTTCCTCCAAAAAGGCCACACCTCCTAGTCCTTCCCAAACAGTTCGGCTAACTGGGGGCTATGAATTCAAACATATGAATCTATGGGATTCATTCTGGTTCAAATCACCATACTTTATCTAGTTGGAAATCACTATGTTTTGATTCAATTAAGCTTAAATAAAACATATATGTGAAGCCAGGTGCAAGAATGTTTATATTGAGACTTAAAGCAAGAGGCTCATTAAACATCAAGCAGAATTTTAGTGTAAACTATAAAAGATGTGCAGGGTTGGCATGAAGCAAAGAAAGTGTTGAAGCATGCGTAAAACCCTGGATTTTTTCATCCTGAGAGTGGCAGGAGTTTGGCAGCTTCCCTGCCATTGCTCTTACATGATCAGATCACAGCAGATATGCTTCCCATGTGGATTTTCCCCAGTACACGAAACAACTGGTAAGCTAAGCATCTCTAAGACTACAAGGGCTGGTTGCTGTTTACCTAACCACAGAAGCACCTGGAACTGGATTTGCTCTCTTTTCTATATGACCTTGTAAGGTTTCTTCCCCTGACTCCTGCTATCCCCAAGTATGCAAATAAAGCACCTTTGATGTTCTTGCCCCAACCAGTAACATAACTTACTTTTGTGTCATACTTTGCCCAGCCATGCTTGGTCCTGAACCCCCCAACCCTCTGTACTAGTATACAATAGTTTGAACAAGATGAAGTGGGACCCAAGCCTGGCAAAGATGCAATTTTAATAAGAAATAACTCAGTGAATGCATACCAAGACATCTACATGTGTTTTATGAAAAACATTCTTAAAATCTGTTAAGGGGAATATATAGAAAGACTTATAATTTATTTTTAGTAAGGAAAATTCAATACCATAAATATACAGCTTTCTTAATCTCCCACCAAAGTAAAAATTTAACAGAAATAACACAATTACTTTCCCCCATGTTAGGCACTGTCTCTTCAATATTCACAGAGATATGCTTCAGGTAGAGTAAAGCCTCTGCTCTTTTTCTCTGGTTTGTAAAATACATTTTACAAAGTTTCACCATATAAAATGGTGCAATTACTGCAGCAAACATAGATAGTCAATCTCCACAAAACAGATTTTATTGGTTTTGAAAATAGTGAGTGCAGACTTTTCTGCAAATATGAAAGTGAAAATTGCAGAAAAGAATACCAAGAGACCTAAGGCACAATCCATTTGAATCTAGCTTGGTGAATAGATGGTTTTAATAAGGAACTACTTATTGGGAATTATGAGTTTAATATGAGCTACTTACAGGAACATGAACAACTGAAGCAAGCCTTTCTGTCTTCTGGCAAAGTTAATTGCCTATAGGTCCTCAGGTAGGGGCAGGTCCTGTGAGTCCCTCCTCCCCGAATGATGTACTGCTAATGGGCCCAATCTTGCACAGGTCTCACAGGTAATCACAGCCAATCTTATAAAGAGTCATAGAAGCAGACATTAGCCCTGTCATAGTTGTGAATCACAGGCACTGGAACTGTAAATTCTACAGGACCATGGTCCGATGGGGAAAAAATTGCTTTATTTTGTATTTAAACTGACACTGAGTACTTTATGTCTTCAAGTAGAATTTCTTCCTGATATCTCTTGAAAAGTTGAGACTTCACAGTGGGACCAAATTTACCCTGTGCTAGTAGAGTATATTTATGTCTGTAGTTCACCTATTTTGTTAACTTTTTACAATCCGACCTTTAATGTTGCAGTTTCTTAACTAAGATGTATTAGTTGTTGTATTTGATGCAAGTTTGAGTGTGTGCTCCTGAATTTCTTGTGTGGGGATGTTGTGCTCAGGAAGATGTTGCTGAAAGATGGTATGGAAATATCAACCAGTGGGGACTAGTGGAAGAAACGTAGTTCATTTAAGATATGCCTTCAGAAGGGCTTGTGATACCTTCCCCTTGGCTAGCATCCTGTTTGGTGATGTGGTCTGTTCCTCCCCCTTATAGTCACACTGCTACTACCTGCCATAGGTACACAGATAAGTAAGCCTCTCACTGGATTCTGCACCATGCCTTTTGGACTCTTAGCTTTTAAAACTATTAATTATACCATTTTTCATTATAAAGCTAGTATGCCTTAGGTTTTTTGCTATAGCAATAAAAAATACTAATCAACTGAAGATATAACATTCAAACCTGATACTTCTACAAAACTCAAATACATCATTCTTTTGTCTAGAATGTTTATTTTTTTTCTCCCATTTGTCATTCTCCCATGATACCAAGTCAAGGAGCAGCAACTTGTCCAGTGATTTTATCAAATAAATTGTTTAAAGCAAATTCCTTTTCTGTTTGGTTCTGGAAATATGAAAAGACAGTGTGTACAGGTTTAGTTGTTCAGTGGAAACTTCAGTTCACCAAATCTTTGGCTTTTGTGTGTAGAAAGTCTCTGACTCCTTTTTCTCTATCTCATATTTTTCTAATCACTTCTAATTTGTTGCAGTATATATATTTTGAACAGAGAACAAACCATTAACTCAATCTTATCAGCAAAATTTTCTGTCTACTGCTGCTTTTCCCTGAGCTATGGGAATTTTTTTCCAAAGTAGCAACGAAGCTGGATTTATTGGAAATCTGTCAAATTGTGTTAAAAAGTTCTCAGTTGGATTAGCTGTTTTGCAGACTCTCTGGGCTGCTCTCAGACTGGAACTGCTAAAGCCTCTCAGTTTCTTCTATTGAAGGTATGCTATCTTGACACAAACCCTTTCTTTGCTCCAGCATGTTTGGAGATTAACATTTTCTTAGGAGGATTATGATGAAAAATCAATGAGAACAACTTTATGTTTTACTAATCTCCTCTGTTAGACTATACCCATGGAAGATTGGCTCAGAGGCTCAGGAAAACTGAAAACATGGTTGTGGAATCCCTGGGTACAGGAGAGGAGCTAAACTCTGCTGGGAGTTGGGGGGGGGGGAAGCTTTTAAAGGAATTTAAAGCATGCAAAAAGCAGAAATGCCTAATATTTAACCACTATTGCTGTGAGGCAGTGCTGAAACCTTCAGGTCTCATGACCTTTGTAAAGGAACTAACCAGGGCTTGTAGGAGCTCAGAGACTGAGGAGCCTACACGGGTTTTCAGTAGGTCTCCTGCATGTATGTTATGATTGTGTGACTTGGTGGTTTTGTGAGACTCCTAACAGTGAGAGTGGGGAGTGTCTCTGACTCTTTTGTCTACTCTTGGGATCCTTTTTCTCCTACTGGGTTGCCACATTCAGGCCTGATATGAGGATTTGTGTCTGGTCATATTATAACTTGTCATGCTGTTTTTGGTTGATATCTCCTCCCAGTTCCCCTTACACCTCCCCTCTCCACCAGATCCACTCCTTGTCTGTTTCCTTTCAAAAAAGAACAATGTTCCCACAGTAACTATAGGCCAATTTGATGGAGGCATTTTCTCCAGTGAGTTTCCATCTTCTCAGATTACTACAGTCTGTGTCAAATTAACAAAACAATGAAACACAACATGGGTGGGAGGGTGTCAGTTGGTCCATCTTAAAGTTAAGCTTCCAGAGACAGGTGGTTTACACTTTAAATGATAGCTCATTAAATGATATCTTGGCTTTGTTTTGTTTTGTTTTGTTTTAATGTGGGGGGAGGTTTCAAGAAAAGGAAACAGATAAGGAGTGGATCTGGTGGGGAGGGGAGGTGTAAGGGGAACTGGGAGGAGTTGAGGGAGAGAAAATTGAAGTTGAGAAGTATTGTATGACAAAAGAACAAAAATTTTTTTTTTTGGAAAATAATCTTATAATGCAGGGTTGTGAAAACATTAGGAGTAGGTACTGAAAGAAAAGTGGTTTGTTGTAATGAAAATGAAAACAAGTTAAGGGATATACTAACAGACAGAAGCTGTTTAACCATAGGCCATCAGTGAGAAGACTGGTCCTCTGTAACTAAGGTATCTTTTTTTTTGAAATTTTTCTTTTCTTTTCATTGTTTTTTTATTTTATGAACTTCACATTATGCACCCTGTTCCGTCTCCTCTTCCACCCCCCTTAGACCCACTCTCCACCCTCACAACCTCCCCCCACATAAAAAAAACAAAACAAAACCAAGATATCATTTAATGAGCTATCATTTAAAGTGTAAACCACCTATCTCTGGAAGCTTAACTTTAAGATGGGCCAACTGACACCCTCCCACCCATGTTGTGTTTCATTGTTTTGTTAATTTGACACAAGCTGTAGTAATCTGGGAAGATGGAAACTCACTGGAGAAAATGCCTCCATCAGATTGGCCTATAGTTACTGTGGGAACATTGTTCTTTTTGTTTGTTTGTTTTTTATTTTATTTTATTTATTACTTCAGGTTACATCTCCATCATAGTGTCCTCTTTCCACCACTCACAGTCCCGCCCTCACACCCTCTACCCCCCATTCCCTTCCATCCATTCCTCTGGAGTGGAGTGTCCCTACATAACAGTCCCTAGCCCCAGTTCAGCAGTTATCTGAGGGCCAAGAGCCTCCTCATACACTGGGGGCCTACAAGGCAGCACCACTAGGGCAAAGTGTCTCACTGACGGGAAACAAAGTCTATGTTCATGTTCCCTTTGCTGCATTCATTGTAGTATAGTTATCCTGTACTATATGGCTAAAATCCAACTATAAGTGAATAGATGCCATGTGCATCCTTCTGGGTCTGGGTTAGCTCACTAAGGATGAGCTTCTCTAGTTCCATCCATTTGGCTGTAGGAGAAAGGGGAACTCTCCTCCATTGCTGGTGGGAGTACAGGCTTGTACAACCGTTATGGTGATCAGTCTGGCGATATCTTAGAAAACTTGGAATAGCTCTGCCTTGGGACCCAGCCATACCACTTCTGGGTATACATCCAAGTGATTCCTCACTGAATCACAAGTAAGTTTCCTCATCTATGTTCATAGCAGCCTTATTTGTAATACCTAGAAACTGGAAATAACTCATATGTCCCTCAACCAAAGAATGGATTTAAAAACTGTGGTACATCTACACAATGGAAAACTACTCAGCTATCAGGAACATTGTTCTTGATTAATGATTGACATGGGAGGTACCAGGAGAGCCTAAAGGTTGTGTTACCACTGGGCAGGTGGGCCTGGGTTGTATTAAAAATAGCAAACTGATGGAGCCTTGGGGAGCAAGCCTGTAGGCCATACTCCTCCATGGATTTTGCCTCATGTTCCTGATATGACTTCCCTTCTTGGTAGCTACAAACTTCAAACTGAAATAAACCCTTCCTTCCCACAAATAGCTTTTGGTCATGGTGTTTTATCACAACAATAGAAACCTATACAGGATACCCTCCTGTATACCACACAGATACATACACCACACACACACACACACACACACACATACACACACACACACACACACACACACACACACACACACACACACACTCCCCAACGCACTGAATCCAACATCCAATATCACCCCAGAAAGCAAGAGCCTTCTATATTAGCAACCTCTACTGCTGATAATCTGATCAATAAACCAGAAAGTGTTAACTAACAGGAAAATTGGGTAAAGAACAATAGAGCATTCAAAGCAAACAAAATCCAGTAACTTTTAAAAGAACTGCACAAGCAATGAAACTGATCATTAACTATAGATGAGATGAGGAAAGTCATACAATTCACATTGAGAAGTGGTTTGAAGGACCCTAGAGGGAGCCCTAATTAAAGACATCAAAGGACTCTGGGTCCCCCAAAAGACGTAACTTCTGGGCTAGGCTGATTCCATGGTAGGCTACAGTTTCTTTTTGGAATTAACCAGGCCTAAGTCTATATTCCTCAAAAATGAGCTCACCAGTTACTGGAAAAAACACAGAAAATGGACAGCCAAGTAGAGGCGGGCTGACCATCTGGCCTGAGAAAGATAAGGTTGCTCAAGTTGGTGACTGCTGGTTTGAATACTTCTCTTGTCTTATGATAAACTTATGAATGCTGGCTAAAAATTACCCTTGCTTTCACTTGCACCTGTGTTTTCTGAGTGTGAATGCTCCAATTATATCAAAAATTACCTAACCTTTCCTGGAATTTCCCTAAATGTCTTTAAAAGGCCTGTGTGCCTTTGTTAGGTGTCAACTTTTTATCTAAATGGTAATCCCTGCATGCTAGATTTCTGCAGAACAAATGTTCTTTGTTGTTTACATACTATTTGAGTCTGGGGTGTTTTCTTCAGCACGTTCCAGACCCTAACAGTTTTTGTGAGGCTTGGGTGACTATAAATGCAAAGATCTAGGACAGTGTTTCACAACCTACCCAATGCTTTGAGTCTTTAATACAGCTCTTCATGTTGTGGTGAATCCCCACCATAAACTTATTTTGTTGCTACTTCATATCTGTAATTTTGCAGTTAGGAATCATAATGTAAATATCTGATAGGCAGGATATCTGATATGCAGCCCCAAAGGAGTTGTGACCCACAGGTCAAGAACTGCTGGTCTTGGAAGATGTAAAGCTTTTTACATCTTTGTTTTTTGCTTGTTTATTTTGCTCATATTAGGCACTGGCATAAAGATGATCAGTCTGGTGAACAGACAGTATAAAGAGAAGGATCCCACAAATAGTCCCTGTATAACTGATTGGAAGAGGTAGCAACATCAGAAAGTCTTCCTTGGGAGGTGGATTCTTGCCACTGAAGTGGGAGACAAGAGCCAGAGTTCTGCTCTGGGGAACTCAATTTGTGAGGAGTCAGAATACAAAGCTGTGATCTCAAAAGGAGACTAATGTCCCAGGGGGAAAAGCATCAATTGCGCATACATCCTCGACCACATGGAGAATGTTAGAATTGTAAAAACATTGGCAGTTCATGGCATTGCTCATGTGTCATGAAAAAGTTTAATGAATGATTAAACATGTGTTGATGCAAACCTGCAACAGTCAATTCTAGAACACCACAAGTGGCTGCCAGCTTACAAAGATCTTCAATAAGCACTGGGGATATGAAAAGCATTGAAGACACTTTATGGTACTATTAATATATAATATAATATAATACAATATAATATGGAGTGAGAAAAGCTTTCAATTTATTCTCTAAATGAGCTAAGTTGTATAAATTAAACTATGGGAATTACATAAAATGTTATATTTCTCTGTCATCTACCTAATCTGTCTTGATTTGCTTGCCAATTGGAAACACTTTGGTGCTTGAACAAACCATTTGCCTGTCTTATGAGAACTGCTCTGCTCTCTGGCTTTACCGCACTGTTCCATTTCCCTCAGTGGGCCAAACTATCTGCTCCTTAATTTACTCTCACTGCGTCTTCTGTCTGCTAGAGAGCGGTTTGTACATTCTTTGATCGACTTTCAGAAGCTATCTCAAGCTATTTCTTCTCTTAACATTTTCCTGGCTCCCATCACTGGGACCCTGATTTATCTCGGCATTTGCCACTGACAACCAAGTCTGTGGTGTAAGACATCGCAGTCTTAGAATAGTATCAATAAAGCTGAGCATGGTCCAAGCGCTGAGATAGGCTCACTGTGGTTAGAAATCTCATCTCCATCACTGTGGTGATGACCACAGCAACTGTAGACAGTGCTGGCTCTTGATGTGACTTGAGTATGATTAGACACAACATGAAATATGTTCACACGTTTCCAAGAAAGCACAGCTTTTACTTGACAGTAAAAACTTGACAATGTCAATATACAGCCCAAAATAGCCCCCTCCCCAACCCCCTGTTGTAGTGTATCCCCAGGATCAGGGATCAGATAAACAGTGTGACAAAGAAGGCATGTAAAAGAGCAGGGGGGAAAATAACTAACCAGAACTTCCTCACTACAGAGGAAGTGAAGTCTGATCAACACTAGCATCACTGATATTGGAAAAAGGGTTAGAATAAAGGGAATAAAAGAGGCCTGAATGAACTTTCTAGGTACTGTGTGCAAGATGTAACCGCCTCTGATAGCTTATAATTCTACAGAGATTTCCTAATTTGAAACATATTCTGTCTCAGTCTTCTTTCTATCAAACAACAAAAGAATGATTTTATTGTTTTTACCATCACAACACTCGTAAATGATTGTTTAGAATTGCAAGGGGGGCCAGGTGTGGTGATGCATGCCTTTAATCCCAGCACTTGGGAGACAGAGGCAGGTGGATCGATGTGTGTTCGAGTTCGAGGCCAGCCTGGTCTACAAAGCAAGTCCAGGACAGCTAGGGCTATTACACAGAGAAACCCTGTCTCAACAAAACAAAACAAAACAAAAACAAAATATGTAGAATTGCAAAGGGTGGGGGTGGGGAGGAAGCTGAAGTCAAACTAGGTAAATCTTACACTTAGATGTATTTCTGCATTTCTAACGATCTGTGTCCTGGTTAGATTTGTCAACTTCACTCAAGCTAGAGTTAACTGCTAAAAGACACCTCAGTTCAGAGAATATCTCCATCAGATTTCCTGTAGGCAAGTCTTTGGGGCATTTTCTCCATTGACAGTGGATGAAGGAGGGCCCAGCTCCTGTGGGAAGCACCATTCCTGGACAGATGGTTATGAGTGGCAAAGCTAACTGAGCCAGCCATGGGAATAAGTCAGTAAGGAGTCCTCCTCCATGGTCTCTGTTTGAGTTCCTGCCCTGACTTTCCTCCATAAAGGTTAAAACTATAAGCAGTAAGATGAAATAAACTCTTTCTTCCCCAAGTTGCTTTAGGGCTGAGAGGGATAAGAAGAAGCCCCTATTTTGCTTTTATTTAGCTCTTAGTCACTGCTATAAAAGCCTATAAAAGAATAAAGCAATAAAATTAGCCAAGATAGTTTCCCCCTCTTCAAGAACCTTGAGCTCAGGGAAACAGGGACCATCTGTGTAAGCCACAGATAACATGAACCTTCAGAGAAGAATGGCTCAGTGTTCGTACATTCCAACCTGGACAACAGCCATCCTGAAGATTGTCCTTGCAGAGAGAACCAACCTCTGCCCCCTGCTTTAAAGGACTTGTCTAACAAGGTTTGCTCAATGGTTTTATGGGCTATTGATTGTGTAACTGGTAAGCTAAGGGTACCCCCTCCACTCTGAGGAACGGGCTTATCAGGAGTTACCAGCCATATTTTACAATACCAGAGGCACCCCTGGTATGTTTATGGTCTGGCCACCTGTCCCAGATCAATCTGTTTAAGGTCAGCTATGCTCAGCCAATCACATAATGCCACGGCTTGAAAGCTCTCCCACCTGCCCTTTAGCCTTTAATATCCCCTCATTCTCAGGACTCGGCTCCATTTTTTTTTTTTGACTTTCTGCATGAAGATGAATTCAGTCCCTGTCCCGGGCTTGTAAATAAAGATCCTTTGTTCTTGCATTGGGCACAGACTCCTGGTATTCTTTGGTGGTTTTGTGGACTGGGCATAATAGGGCATAGTCATTATCACAGCAATAGAAGCTTAATTAGGACAATCTGCAAATGATAACAACTCCCAGGTAAGGTTCCTGATAATTTTTATTGTTCTTCTATCACCTATTCATGTTGTAGTCCTGCATGCTGGGAAACAGAACACAACAGATACCTCTAAAAGTACAATGGTGTGGAGAAACTGGAGCAGGACTGAACATTGTGGAGAATCAAACAGATTTTTGTATATTTCCAGGTATGACATTCAATTATAAGTGTCAGGAGACTGAAAAGAGTCTGCTGTACCTTGTCTTCAGGGTGGAAAGACTTCTCACTGGATTACTTTAGCGCATTCTTTAGAATAATTTTATGTTTCCTCATGACATTAAGTTTCACCATTTCCCTGAAAAAAGTGTTTGTTGTTTTCAGACTAAACGCATTCTATTCATTCTTGATATTGTTGGTTTGCTTTGTTTTATTTTCTCCAACTCTCCTAATTAGGACTCTATATGGTTATGGATAACTAATTTTATCCCACTCTGTTGCTCGGTACCTGGGTTTCTATGATAGCTGAAATAAAGGTCAGCTCTTTTTCACTCCTTTTGCTAAATTTGCTTTCTGAGATGATCTTATAAAAAAGAAATTTATGGGTATGTTAAGCTGAAAAGGAAAATTCAAAATACATTTGAACATCATTCCTAATGACCATTTCTGAACAGCATTATTGGCAGGTCAAAAGTAAACTCCAGTTCCCCAAACTCCAAAAGACAGTCCAAAATCCAGAAATGAGCTTTCTGTGACACTTGTCTGCCTGGTTTCTGGATTCAGGTTATGGGGTATCCTTGCCTAGGAATGGGGAAGATCTGATGCAGTCTGTGCACCCCCCTTCAGGGCAAAGGGAGAGGTTCCATAGCCTACTAATTAATTGGAGATCTCAACCAGAGTCACCAGTTTGTTTTTTTTTTTCCTTCTGACTTACCCTGAAAGTATTGTAGACACACTGGGCTCCAATGCACTCAGCTTATTGGAGAGGGCTGGCACAGGAGTGTTCATCAGCAAGGTCCTAACACCTGCACAACAAAGCCAGGATGCCCCAGGATACTGGTGGCCAGACCTAGAGTTTGGAGAGGGTGCTCTGAGGATGTCAGACAGACAACGGGTTGTGTAAAGAGAATTTCTCTTGGTCATACTGGTGGACCGCTGAAGCAGAGGACTCCAATTGCTAAATGTTGTCTTGTGTTTTCTGTTGTCATTTGGCTCTTTGTTTTCCCTTGTCACTTTGACTCTGTGTCTTGTCCTGTGGATATAAATGTTGCTATGTGTTTTGACTCAGTGTAACTGGTTAGACAAATGATAGGACTTATACACTGCTCCAGTGGTCACCCCTGAAAGTACAGAGCTTTGGGGGCATGGGATATGGCAGGTCTGTACACCATGCACCCTGTAGCTGCTTACTGAGGTGGCTCTATGACTCAGGCAGACACTATAGCATGCTGGGCATTGGACTGGGCACCAAAGGCTTCCAGGCACTCTCCCCCATACTCCCTCAAAATTACAACATTGGAAGAGGTAAGGAAAGTATTGTCTGTTTGTTTTGAATGTATAGATGTGGCCACAGCATGCTCATTTGTTACTGGTCTCTCCTGACTTTTTGAGTTCTACATTTCTTTGTTAGAACTCAGCTGTTACTATTACAGCCAGTGATGGCCTGAGACTCAGAATTTATCTCTAGGTTTTCTGGCCACTGGATCTAATGTAATAAGGATTCAAATGTCATTTGGGTATGGATAATATTAAAGTTGTTTTAAGCTGCTTTTCTTTATTAAAAACACTGGTTCTTAAATTAGGTTATGGCTCTCCCTCTCCCGGACCCACACATGCTTTTAAAGTCTATGTCTGGTATTAACAGATATGATGATGAGAAAAGACAGCAAAGTAAAAGAGCTAAAGGAATTATTGACTTGTAAGCTTATTAGTTATGGTTTAAAAATTTAATATTTGTAACAAAAAGTTACTTAAATCATAAACATTAATTTAAAAGAAAAAATTAACTTAAAAACCACAATATAGGGTTGATAGTGAAAAGTCTCTGCATAGGCAATCTTAGAGGAACCATGTGGCATGATTCCATTTTGGGATGTAAGCAACACATGGCCTGACTCCTTGGGCGTCAGTCATCTTTGCTAGGTTTGCTGTCTTGATTAAGGAACGCCATGTGGTATGGGCTGACCAAAGCCACAACAGGTCTCTGAAGATATTTTTGAATTGGGATGACTTTTTGTATTATAATTCCTGTCCTGTGTTATAAACAAGGCTTATGAAAGATAGGATTTAAGGTCAATGATTAGTTGATGAGGCATTAAAGCTGCACCTCCATGCATTTGTATACAAGACCTATTTTGCTGGCAGCCAAACTTTGTAACATAAGAGTTACCCAGATGACATTGGTTTTAGAGAGATTGAATTCTTTCCACTGTTGGAGCTTGTTGTCCCCTGTGTCTTCACTCTTGAAATTAAAAAGCTACTTTATTTTGATATTGCAGAAGCACACAGTTAAGAGATTTTAAACTTCTTAAATTTTTTTTTTGGAGTTTTACAGAAAATTAAAAAAAACTGGATTTTTTTTTTTTTTTTTTTTTTTAGTTTAAGGTATTTATTTTTCCCCCCAACAGCTCTCCCTTTCAGTCCAAATAATGGTTCTTTTTCTTATAACTATAAATACAATACAAAACAACAGAAATAAATAGGCCACGATTATAAGAGTTATATGGCTTAGCATACATTCCCAATGTCCAGTCCATATGTATTTGGCACCTGACTTTAACATTCTACTATCTAACCATCTCCATGAGTTTAAAGTTCTATATCTAACTCAGCTTTCATACTAACTTGCCTCATAATTTTAAAAATATCTTCTTAGATCCAGAACACCCTCTTGATTCCTAAACAACTCAAAATTTAACTATGAGACTCTAGCTATCTATTCTTCAACCACCTCAGAGACCTGAGA